>JAQZBX010022032.1:0-31855 GCA_029593785.1 Cabassous unicinctus | reverse complement strand
TCCTATTGAACTTACCATAAAGCAACATCTCAGCCTGGTTCCTGCCCACCTCTCCAGCCTCCAATTTAACCATATGTTCCCATCCTTCTCTTCCTTCCAGTTATATGGCCTTCTTTAAAGTCTTCAAAATTTCCAGATAACCTCCCAGACTTTGCACATGCTGTTACTTTTACCTGGAATGCCCATCTTTCCCCCTGCTACAGGTAATTTGTTCTTATCCTCCAGGTTTCTCTCAGTCATCACTTCTTCAGGAAAGTCTTCCCTAATGGCTCAGACTAGGTCAGATCCCTCAATTATAGCAACATCATGTTCCTCTTCATTATAATACTATTCACTGTTGCAACTTTTGATTTGTTTTGTTAAACACCTACTCCTTACCACCACTGAAGGGATACAGCCATGAGGAAAATATGGTTCCTACCCCAGTGGAGTTTATGGGCATGCAGATAATAAACAGATCACTATAATATAGTGTTACGAGTGCTGCCATGGCAATAAGTATATAGGATGCCATGGAAGCCTAGGAGAGAGGATCCACATCCAGGTTTGGGGATAAGGGTAGGCTCCTGAGAAAAAGTGACACCTGAGCTGAGTCTTAAAGAATTAGCAAGGCAAAAGAGGAAAAGAGGAAACTGTATTACAAGCAGAGAGAGTTGTAAGTGCAGAGGCCCAGAGGTAGGTTCAGGGAACTTACTGCAAGTAGCTGTATTTGGCCGGATGGCAGAATTGGAGGTGAAGATAAGATTATGTATATAATCTCATACATTGAGGCGTGGAGAGGTGGGCAGCTTTGTTAAATCTTGGGCCTCCCTTGGGCACCTGGGAATGCAACCTCCCAGAATACATTAGATTACTTGGCAGACTTTTCCTGATATTCTTTGACCTTTCTTCTACCTGTAGCCCATGAACAGACACCTCTCTAAGCCAGTTGACTCTCTCATCAGATCCTCTCGGGGCAGGGGTTCTTAACCAGAGGTCCGTGAGCTTGAATTGAAATTCAAAAAAAACCTATTCTAGTGGGGATGTGTTGGTGCAGGTGTGATATATTTATTAAATAATACACAGTTTAGTATGGAATTTTTAGGGGTCTGTGGTTTTCACTTGACTGGCAAAGGGGTCCGTGGAACAAAAAAGGTTAAGAACTCTTGTCACAGGTTGTGGATTATTCCTCATACCTTCCTGAGCCATCATGTTGTTTGTCAGAGAGAGAGCAAGAATAGGCTATCAACGAATCAAATCCCAGTTGTAATTTTCAAAAACTGAAAGCAAATTTGCATAAGTTTGGGATTGGTTAAAGCTAAATTAAGTAAATAAAGTTAAAGAATGATACATGCATACTATGGAATATTCCTTAGCCATTAAAAGGAGTCTACAGAACTTTGCAGAGAAAAAATAGACTTGCAAAGGAATAGAGTATGTATGTGATTGTATAAAAATATACATAATCTTGTTTATATACACATTTCGGGAGGCTATACTCTAATAGTGCTGATCCTTGAAGAGTAAGATGGAGATCCAGACTTTCAGTTCCTACTTGATGTACTTTATGTTGTTCGACTTTATTCAGCTATCATATTAACTTTTACAGGTTAAAAAAAAACACAAAACTTCCAATTTGGAAAAGAAAAATTCCAATTCCAAAACAAGGCAGGGATCCCCCTAGCCCTGTCATTCATCAAGTCAGTCTGGTCAGATGAGGAAAGTTCTGGGATCTGGTCATGAGGCAGAATGGCAGCTGGGAAGGACTGACTCCAAAAACATAGCCACAGGCCTGAGACAGCATCAAGGCTTCATCAGTTCTCCCCAGCAGGTAGACCCACTGTATTAGTTAGCCAAAGGAGTGCTAATGTGAAATACCAAAAATGAGTTGGTCTTTATAAAGGGTATTTATTTGGGGTAGAAGTCCACAGTTACCAGGCCATAAAGCATAAGTTTCTTCCCTCACCAAAGTCCATTGTCACATGTTGGAGCAAGACAGCTGCCAACATTTGCCCAGGGTTCAGGCTTCTTGGGTTCCTCTCTTCCCAGGGCTGCGTTTCTCTCCGGGCTTTGCTCCTGGTTCCCCCACAAGGTCAGCTGCAGGCGATCAGGCAAATGGCTTGCTTCTCTTCTCCTGGGGCCTTCTTTCCAACACCAAAGCTGCTCCTCAAAGATTGCTTCTCAAAACTGTTCTTGTCATGCCTTTTATATTTGATTTCCCACCCACCAATGGGTGGGGCTCAACACCCTAATCATAACCTAATCATGCCCAGATTAACAGATCAGTTTACAAGCATGATCCAATTATATTTTTGGAATTCATAATTCCATCAAATTGGCCAATGGTTACACTCCACCCTCTGAATTCCAAGAATACATTACAATATTCAAAAAACCTTAAATCAGTAACAATTCAACTACAAAATCATATCATAATCATTTTAAAGAAATACAGCTCATCTTGAGACAAAATCCCGTCTGCTATAGACCTCTGAAACTTACAAAACCATTTAACTGCTTCCAATACACAAATGGAAAGACAAAGGATAAACATTTTCAATATCATAAGAAGAAATTGGGATGTTAAACATGAGTCATGGATCCACTACAGTTCAGTAAACCTGCAGGGCATCCTCCATTGATTTCAAAGTCTGAGAGTCATTCTTAAGACAATGGTTTCTTCTCCTTGGGGCCACATGGGAACCCACCCTTTCCACAGCCTTGCCCAACAGCCATTTTCTTGGTTCCACCCTCATCAAGCATCTAGGTGTCGACCAAGCTCCAGACCTCACCACCCAAGTGTGTTGGGGCGATTGCCACACCTTACCCAATCTTTGGGTTAGAGTCTTAGCCCCCCTAGTACAGTGAGTTGAAGACAACATTCCCCCTAACCTTTGGCATACAGGTTCAACTCTCTCAGAGCAATGGGTTGACCACCTGGCCTTCTCTAATCCATGGGGGACAGGTACACCCCTCTCAGACCTATGGGGTGTTGACCTTAACCACCCTAATCTTTGAGGAATGTGCTCCACCCTCTCTGCACCCTGGGATGGCAAAACTCTCCCAGAACATTGGGTGGGGACATCCACCCTCTTCAAATGCTGGGGAAAACTCACCCTCTCTGCACCATGGGGCATCAAAACTTTCTCAGAACATCGGGTAGGAACATCCACCCTCTTCAACTGCAGGGGCAAACTCACCCTGTCTGTACATATGGGTGGGGCTCCACTCTTGGCCCAAGGAGATGTCTTAATTCCAGATCTCTGCTTCCATGGTTTTCTTCTTAAAGCTGATTCTCCTTCAATCTCTCCTTTCCGTGTCCTCTTTTGTCCAAGCTGACAGTGGTTTTGTTCATACAGCTCTCTCAAAAACTTTGTTGGTTTAGCATGCAGGAAGCAGGGTTCCAGGCCATCAGACAGTAAGACTTTCCACAAGTCTTTCCGAGATAACCGCATCTTCAATTCTGATTTACAAGTTCCAAGTTTAGTAAAGTCTTCAAATAGGGCATTTTCATATGGGAATTTGATTTCCAGAAACTTGGAAGTTCTGGAATCAGTTTCTGTTTTCTTTGTGCCCAAAAGTTCAGTCCTTAGTCTATTTCGCTCATCTAGTATTTTGCTATAAGCTGCAAGGAGGAGCCAAGCCACATTCTCCGAGTTTACCTTGGAAAGTTCTTCAGCTAAATGCCCCAGTTCGCCATTTTCAAATTCTGTCTTCCATATAACACTAGGAGTTAATCTTGCTAAGTTCTCTGCAACTTTAAAACATGGATCACCTTTCCTCCAGTTTCCAATAATAGTTTCATCATTTACTTCTAAGGCATCATAGAAAGTCTCTTTAGCGTCCATATTATTATCAACAGTCTCTTCAAAGTGATCTAGGCCTTTTCCATCAAGCATTTCACAATTTCTCCAAAAATACCCCTTACACATTTATAAACCGTTCCAATATTTTGGTAATTACAAAAGCACTTCCGCACTCCTCGGTACCAAATTCTGTATTAGTCAGCCAAAGGAGTGCTAATGTGAAATACCAAAAATGAGTTGGTCTTTATAAAGGGTATTTATTTGGGGTAGAAGTCCACAGTTACCAGGCCATAAAGCATAAGTTTCTTCCCTCACCAAAGTCCATTGTCACATGTTGGAGCAAGACAGCTGCCAACATTTGCCCAGGGTTCAGGCTTCTTGGGTTCCTCTCTTCCCAGGGCTGCGTTTCTCTCCGGGCTTTGCTCCTGGTTCCCCCACAAGGTCAGCTGCAGGCGATCAGGCAAATGGCTCGCTTCTCTTCTCCTGGGGCCTTCTTTCCAACACCAAAGCTGCTCCTCAAAGATTGCTTCTCAAAACTGTTCTTGTCATGCCTTTTATATTTGATTCCCCACCCACCAAGGGGTGGGGCTCAACGCCCTAATCATAACCTAATCATGCCCAGATTAACAGATCAGTTTACAAGCATGATCTACTTATATTTTTGGAATTCATAATTACATCAAATTGGCCAACGGTTACACCCACTATGTTTCACCTTGAAGATATCATTCATTTATTCCCTCATTTCTTCTTTCATTTTGTCATTTGTCCATAAAGCAGTTATTGAATACCCATTCTTTGCGCAACCAAAACAGGGTCAAAGAAAGAAGTTTGACGGTCCTGTCCTAAGAACAGACAGTACAGCTGCTTACATTTATTGATCACCTGCTGCAGGATATACAACAGCTCTCAAAGTAGGGTTTTTCTCCATGTGACAGATGAGAAAACAGATTGCGACCCAATTTTGTTCAAAATAGAATGGGAGGGGGGAGCAGAGGATGTGGCTCAAGCCATTGAGCGCCTGCCTCCCACATGGGCGATCCCAGGTTCAGTCCCCGGTGCCTCCTAAAAACAAAAACAAACAACCAGCAAACAAACGAAAAAACCAATTCAGGGGAGCCGATGTGGCTCAGTGGTTGAATGCTGGCTTCCCACATACAAAGTCCCGGGTTCAATCCCAGCCCCTCAAAAAAAAAAATACTGTGGGGGGCGTTTCAGTTCACTGTTGCTGCATAACCTTCCAGAAACATAGTGGCTTATAAATATGCATTTATTATTGCTTCTAAGTTTCTGAGTCAGCTGGGTGGTTCTTCTGGTCTTGGCTGGGCTCACTAATGTGTCTGCAGTCATCTGTGTGTTGGGTGACTCTCCTGATCTTAACTGGGGGCAGGCTGGCTATGGGCCAGCCTCAGCTGCGATCCCTGGCTCTTTTTCACATGTCTCTCTCATCTCTCCTGCCGGCCAGCCAAGTTCTTATGGCACAGGCAAAGATCAATAGGGCATCCCCCTTTTTAAGGTTCTGTTACTTCACATTTGCCATCATCCCACTGGCCAAAGCAGGTCTACTGGCTGAGCCAAATATCAGAGTTGGATGGAACTACAAAGTCATAAGGCAAAGGGCTGAATACAGGGAGAAACCATAACTAGGGATCATTAAGGCAACCAGTCTAAAACAGGACACAATAATCATTTTTATCTGGAAAAGAAAGGTTTCATAGAAGAGGGAACTCTTGAGCTGAGGACTGAAAACATGAGAGCGTATTTACTATCATATTAACTTTTGCATGTAAGAAAGTTACTTGCAGCTATTACTTGGAACTGGGCGCAATCTGGTTTGTCACAATCAGTAGGAATCCAGCAGGTCTTTCTGTGCTTGTGACAGAAAATGTTTTTTTTTTAATTATTTATTTCTTGGCTTCATTCCTTCTGGTCAGACATAGAGCAGCAGGCATTCAGCAAATGTTTGCAGAATTGAATTGACTATCTTTCTGTGAATGAGGTGTGGACTGAAACAGCTGAACCTGGGAGCCAGTTGTTAGAAAGAACAGCTTCAGCTTAGCATCAACTCTCCCAAAACAGAAATCCTTTTATCTGGCAGAGTTTCTCATTCATTCATCCTTCAAACACTTCCTGGGTGCCTGTTGTAATACAGGTTCTGTGTTAGATGACAAATAGGACATACTAGCTCACAGGCTGGACTACTGTTTAAGTAGATAAGACTAATTAATAACCCTTCCCAAATTTATCCAGCTACTTGGGACTTTCTAAAAAATTATCCATACAATAAATATTTATTGCCTGCATTTTATGTGCTAAGCTGAGTGCTAGGAATTGGGAATGTATTTGTTAATGAATAAACCTGTTACTTGCCAGGGGCCCATTTCTAATAACTCATCCTGAAAAATGCTTCAGGTGGCAGTGCTACACCAAATCAGTTTTTTTTTTTTAAAGATTTATTTATTTTATTTATTTATCCCCCCCTTGCTGCCCGTGCTGCCGTGTCCATTCGCTGCGTGTCCTCTCCATGTCTGCCTATCTCCCCCTTGCTGTGAGGTCCCGCTGCATCAGCCCACGGCGCCTGCTTGAGCAGGCCTGCCCTCACAAGGAGACTCCGGGAAGTGAACCCGGGGCCTCTCATATGGTAAACGGGTGCTCTATCCATTGTGCCACACCCGCTTCCTGCCGTGAGGTTGCTGCATCAGCCCACCACACCGCTCAGGTCGGCGTGCCCTCACAAGCAGGCCTCGGGGACGGGAACCCGGGCCTCCCATATGGTAAACGGGGGCTCTATCCACTGAGCCACACCCGCTTCCCCAAATCAGTTCTTAGAAACTGCACTGAGCTTCTCTGATGGCCAAGGAGGCTAACTGGTAAAAACCTGGCCTTAAATATTTTAAGCTAAAATTCATGTCCACTATTGCAGAACTCTGGGGTCCCAACCCAGAACTTACCCAAAGCCTAGGGCAGAAAGTTCTTACTTTGAGAAGAGTATCCAATTCTGCTCAAAGGCTTCAAACCTGATATTGGTGAAGTGGGACAGGCTTCTGTCTGGTGAGAATATATACCAGTTTCTCTATTTCTACAAAAGAGTAATGTGTTCTTTGTTGTCTGCCTGTAGATTTGATATATAAAAGATTCCAGTTTTCCTAATCAACAACCAGTGCCCACCTGGCTGGTCCAGCATTTAACAGAGAATTTAGGGGTGAAGTGATTTGAACTAGCACTTCCCCAAAGCTCAGTTGAGACTGCTTTTTCAGACTGTCACTTTCCATTCCTCTAAACTTGCTGTACTCTATTCTTACATAAGTTAAAGACCAAAAAAAAAAAAAAGAATCTACTGGAACTGTATTAAGCTTAAACTGAATTACAAGGTGTTAGGGCCTTGATTTTTTAAAGATTTATTTTATTTATTTCTCCCCACCCCTTTGTTTTTTTCCACTTGCTGAGTCTGTTTGTCTTCCTTGTTTCTTTAGGAGGCACCAGGAGCTGAACCCGGGACCTCTGATGTGGGAGGTGTCTAATTGCTTGAGCCACCTCCACTCCCTGCTTTGTTGTCTCTCATGATTTTCCTCCCCATGTCTCTTGTTGCGTCATCTTGTGTCAGCTCGCCGCACCTGCCCTTCGCATCAGCTTGCTGTCTTCTTTAGGAGGCACCAGGAACCTCTGCTTCTTGCTTTGTGTCTTTCATTATGTTTTTTCTTCTTGTGTCTCTTGTTATGTCAGCTTGCTGCACCTGCCCGTCATACCAGCTCACTGTCTTCTTTAGGAGGCACTGGGATCTGAACTAGCGACCTTCCATGTGGTAGGCGGGAGCCCCGTCACCTGAGCCGCATCCACTTCCCTAGGGCCTTGATTTTTAAAAGGAATTCCACGTTAAGAATGTTTGCCAATTTCACTGTCTCTGCACGTAAATATTTGCTTCTTTGAATCAAAAGATGAGAACCGCACATCTCACAGTTTCCCTTTTTGCTTCAGCTGCCAGGAATTTCAGAGCTAAATATAGGTTTGGTTTCCTAAATTCCTTGGTACCCTTCTCTCTCTCCCCTCCTTTAATCTGGCTTCTGATCTTTCTCTTCCTTTTTTAAATTCTCTACATCTCACTTTTCAGTACAGTAGTCACTAGTCACATGTGGCTACTGAGCACTTGACAGGTAGGTAGTCCAAATTGGGATGTAGTTTAAGTGTAAAATAATTTTTTAATATTGATTACATGTTGAAATATTTTGGATGTACTGGGTTAAATACTATTAAATTAACTTCACACATTTCTTTTGACTTTTAATATGCTACTAGAAAATTTTAAATTACATGTGTGGCTTACATTATATGGTCAGCACTCTTCTACAAATTGTCCTATTTTATGAGTGTATTGTTGTAAATCATGTTGAAGCCTTTTGGAAAGTAGAATAAGTAGTATAGTAAATCCAAAGGAGGTGATAACTGGATGGAGAAAAGGAGGTTGACTAGATGCGTATTTGTCCTTGTCAATTTGTCTTTTATATGTTGAAACATTGAAAACCCCTTGGTAAAGTGTCTTCAGTCCTCTTCTCCCCAGGTGAGTAGGTTCTCATGGCTCTCCCCCAGTCTCCAGCCAAACCTGTTTTTGGCTTTACTTTAGCTAACAAGTTGGAAAGGGTGTGATAAAACAACACAACACATTGTAAATGACTGATAACAACATTATGTTCACCCTCTCAGGGGGTATTTCCATTTTAACAGGGAACAATCCCTGAACCCAAAGGAATGAATCCCTAATGATGGAATTTGAGGCATCAGGGACAGGTGACAGTGAGATAGACTCTGGTTTTAAGTGTGTGTATACTTATGTATGACTACACTCAGGATGTGGCTGAAAGTAGGGTCTGCGTACAGAAAGGTAATGGGGCTGACAGGCTGAGCAGAGAAAGTAGCAAATCCCCAGCTGGGTCAGACTGCAAAGGACTTTCTAACACCAGATCCAGTGCTGACCGTTAGGCATTTGTTAAGTCATAGACAGTCCAGTTGATGTCACCAGAGGATAGGTACCAAGATGGTCTCCATGGTAACCACAGTGTGGTAGAGAAAAAGGCTCAAAGTCAGATTTAGGAAACTATGAATGCAGTCCACAACTGACTTACTGGCTTAACTTTGGGCAAGTCTTTTCACCACTTGGGTCTTAGTTTCTTCATCTGGAAAGTGGATATGGGAGTTATAACTATCAAATGAACCCTAAGAGATAAAGGTGCCCTGAGAAATAGGAAGTACCATTCAAATGCAAGGAATCACAATTGATGTATAAAAATGGAAATGTAGCCAGGCAGGCCTGGAGTAGTGGTGGGTAGAGAGCAGGGACCAAGGGCTATGGGAAAGCTTGAGGGCTGATGCCCCTTGTGCCCAGAACACCAGTCCTTCTCTGTCCTCCCAGGCTGCACCCAGACTCCCAGGGTCCATGCTTGTACATGACGATGGCCTGAGATATGAACAAACGGGACTATATGAAGACTTCGGTGCAGGAGCCCCCCCTGGACTATTCCTTCAGAAGCATTCACATCATCCAAGGTCAGCCCACAGAGCACAGCACTCCACGCATCATGGCAGCGGGCCTGCTGTGGGCCCAAGGGAGAAACCACAGGCTCCTACTGAAAAGCCTAAAGAGCTCCATCCTGTATGCTTGCAGTTTTTTTGTTATTGTTGTCTTTTGGGGGGAATGGGGAAATAAGGGGTGGGAATGGAAGGGTTTGGCCTTTTTAAAAATTAGCAGCAAATTTGAAAGGAACCAGGGGGCTCTCAGGACAGCTGATGGATAATCTTCAGAAGAAGCCAGGCTACAGCAGAAAACTCAGGTAGGAGAAAATCAGGAAGGCAAGCTATTGGTTAATAGTTTTATTCTCCCATTTTTACCTTGAGACAGGAGGAAACCAGTGAAAGGAACACAGGCTGCTGCAGAATCCCAGCCAGAAGGCAAAACCCTATCTCCTCTGGGGACATGCTTTTTCTGATCACTGGTTGTAAAACATGTCTTGTTAGCAAACTGGCAGGTTCCCAGTTTAAATATTTATTGACAAATTTCTTATATTCATTCCAGCCATATCCAAATTGATTCATGATCACCCACACTTAACTGCAGGTTCTATCACTGCCTACACTCATTCCCATTTACCATTCAATATATTTTTGTAAAGGGGTGGCTAGTACCCTTTAGGAAGGAATGCAGGGCTCTCAGCAATATATTCTCAAGGAGTCATCAGTTCTTCCCAGGAAAGTTCGGCCAGCCCTGGCTTTTGTTATCTGGTCACGTAAAAGCATCAGTACATCTGTCTTCACAGAACACGTTTGCATCTGCATATTATAGCCCCATTATGTGGCTTTAGTCTTCTCTCTCAGGCAACTGGTGGCCACCTTTAAGCCCAGGAAGCTGGTGGCTAGTTCCTCAGGAGGCGCTACTTGAGCTGGCATCTGCCACAGTGGTAACCCAGTTCTCTCATGAGCACACAGCCACCTCCCATGGTCTTTCTTGTGCACAGCATCGCTTCTGATTGATGTAGTCCATGCTTCACAAGGGTTTGGTTTGCAATAATAGCTATATACAAGATAGCTGAGGTGACGGACGAAGTATGGCTCCTACCTACCCTGGGAATTCCCAGCTCTGAGGGGGGACATAGAACTCTGCTCTCTACAGAGTCCTTAGAATGAGGGAAGGGACAGGCTACACTACCAAAGATAACTCCACACCACAAAGCATAATCTGTACAGATGCCTTCTCATTCAATTGTTAAAATATCTACTGAATATGTGTATGTATATGTTGATATATACATATGTATGTGTGTGTTTATGTCAAGCATTGTACACCTTGTTGAGTTTGGTTCGGGGAGTGTGAGGGGCAGAGGGAGAGGCGCATCCTGACCCCAAAAGGCCAGAGTCCCCTCAGGTTCCCCAGAGCTTCTGGAATACTTACTTAAAGCTGGGTTAACCAAAACAGGGTAGAGATTAGGGGTACTTGGCACAACTGTATTTGGACCATTGAATCTAAAATAGCAGTGACTTTAGGAGGCGTCTAATATGCACTACCTCCAACTTACAGTCCTTTAATTTCTCACAAAACTAGTGTTAAGAGAGTCCCCCACCAAACACATATACCAACCCTTCCATCATGGAATGATGGATGACACAGGGGCGTTCTTCATATCAAACTGACTTCTGTACCCTGGGGACACATGGAACAAGTTGCATGGCAAACCTTCAGAGATATGAAGACCAGACCATGATTTCCCCAAGTATTCCTGGGGCTGAATGTCCATTTTTTCGTCCCTGTACCCCGCCCCCCATGGCCCCCTTGTCTGTTTGCTCATTGTTTTTGCTTGTTGTCTTTGCTCGTTGTCTGCTTTTTTCTTTAGGAGGCAGCGGGAACCGGGGACCTCTCATATGGGCAGTGGGCGCTCAACTGCTTGGGCCATATCCACTCCCTCCCCTCAGTTCTGAGCTTTGATATTCATGGGCCTGTTTCCAGATCCAGTGCCCTTGGCCTACTCTGAACAATAAGTTTTGACAGAGGTCCTCATGCAGTACAGTGCCCTGGTGAAGTCTGAGGGCAGCACTAACTTATAGCAGCCTGGATACCCCTCCCTATCCCTGATCAATAGTGGCTCCAGACAGTGTCAAGTTTTAGGCAACCCTATCTCACTAGTGACTTCCTCTGACCTTGGCATCAATCTATGTTAGAAGCATTCCCAAGGTGCTGCCTTATCAGACTGGGTGCTTATCCACAGGTTGGCTTATTTTAACTTTTATTCATCTGTCATTTCATCTTGGGGTTTTCAGTAAGGAGGTACGTGTGTGGGGTCATTCGTGAACTGAGTTTATTCATGGACTGAGGTACTGTGCTTCAGTGAGGCAAATAGACCCCTTCTGCCACCTCGTGGCAATCTCAGGCCCCAACTGTAGATCCTGCTCTCTCCAGGATTCAGGCAGAGCCCTCTGGTGGATGCTGCTTGACCTGCAGCTGAGAGGAAGTTAATGTTGGGGGGTGCGGAAGAAGGGAGGAAGTGTGTCCAGTAAGAGGGCTGAGGGGAGCGTGAAGATAGGTTGGCCAGATTCACCAAATCCTAAGTACTTTCTTCCCTGAAGGCAGCTTTGGACTAGTAATCAAAGGTTTGGGACAATGGGAAAAAGAAATAGCTCTGGTGTGGTTCTGCCACAGACGGAGAGCTTGGGTAAGGCCCATCCTCTCTGGAGCTCATTTGTTTAAAAAAAAAAAAAAAAAGAAAGAAAGAAAAAGGGGGAGGGAGGAGTCCATACAGATGGATTTTAACATCTTTTCTCTAATACCCTATTCCCTCTCCTCAGCCAAGTTTTCAGTGTGTTTATGCTACCTGCTTGTATTTCCTTTCTTTCCATTCATTCTCAAATTCAAATCTGGCTCTTGCCTCCATTCCCTTGCCATTTCACTGAAAACAGCCCTCACTGTGGTCACCAGGGACTTCTTAGTTGCCAAAACTACTTTTCAGTCCTTATCTTCCTGGAATTCACTCCTTCTACAAATGAACTCCCTGTGTATCTTTAAAACTGCAACTCTCCTGGCTCTCCCTGTCCTTCCCTGACTCTTTAACTTCTCTCATGGATTCCTCTCCCTCCTTGACCCTCCTCCTCTCTACCCTCACTCTCCCTGGGGAATCTCATCTACTCCCCTGCTTGTACACTCCCTATGCTAATGATTCTCAAGTCTGTCTCCTGAACTTCAGACCTACATATCCAACTGCCTGCTTGGCTACTCCACCTGGATATACCACAGGTACCTCAAACACACCAAGGTCAACCCTGAACTCATGACCTTTCCATCCCTGTTCCTCTTTCAATCATTCCTTATCAGTTAATAAAACTGGTATCCACCCAGTCACCCAAACCAGAATGGTCCTCTACCTTTGCATCCAGTCAACCACCCAGTCATTGTACCTCCCACACAGTTCTCTATCCGTTACCCCTGTCTTGTTTCAGGCCCCTCTTATCTCTTGCCTGGATGACTGAAACAGACAAACTGGTCATCCAGTCCCAACCCCCCCAAAAATCCATACCCTACAGTAAAGCTTCAAAAATCTTTCTGAATGAAAATGTGGAATAGTTTCCTTTGCTTTAAACTCTCTACTGGCTTCCTATCACCTACAGGATAAAATCCAAGCTCCTTAGTCTGCCATTTAAGGCCTTCATAGCTAGGCTTGTCTCTTTGCTCCCCCCGTGCAGCATGCGCGAACTCACACACACCCCTCTAGGCCTTTGTTCATGTTCTCTTATCCTTTCCTCCCTTCTATGCCTAACCCACTGAGATCCAGCTTAGACATCACCTTCTCTGGGAAACTTCCCTGAGCACTCCTAGGCTGGGTTAGGAACCTCTCTTCTGTTTCCATGACCATTACATAGTACTTAACACACAATACTGCCAGTTTATTTCCATCAGGCCCATATGAGCTCCTTCAGGGCACAAACATCTGCTTCATATCTGCCCTGTTACTCACACAAAGCCTGGCACAGACTGTCTCATTTTGCTCACCACTGTTTATCAAGTATCTGGCACATAGTAGGTACTTGACATTAATGGAAAAGAGGGAGGACATCAGAGTGTGTTATACTAAAAACTCTACCAGTAGGTAATTCTGGATTCTGTGCTATCATTTTGGTTCAAGCCCAACAACTCTGGTTCTTAGTTTCCTCATCTATAAAATATGAGTGGTTTTGCCCCCACCCCGTCACAGGGGTGCTATACAAAGGACCCAATGAGGCAATACATGAGAGAACCATGTGACTGCAAAATCAAGAGTTTGGGATGAGAAGTCCAAGAAACCCTTAGTCCAAGCTTATGAACTGCTGGGTCCTTTGGGACAGGGTCCTGAGCTGACAGTAGATAGGGTTACACGAAGAGCAAGCACAAAGCCCTGGCCCTGCCATACCTCAAAGCCAGGAAAGCAATGAAGATATATCCATGCCTCACTCTGCCCCTGCAGATCTGACAAGTGAGGAGCCAAGGACAGGGCTACGGCCACTGCGGCACTCAAAATCGGGGAAGTCGCTGACCCAGTCCCTATGGCTGAACAACAATGTTCTCAATGACCTGAGAGACTTCAGCCAGGTGGTCTCACAACTGCTGGAGCACCCAGAGAACCTAGCCTGGATCGACCTGTCTTTCAATGACCTGACTTCCATTGACCCTGTGAGTTTCCAGCCCTAAGAGTCATCAGGGTGGCCTAACGCTACCCTGTCCAGCACCGAGCCTCTTCACTTCCCCTGTATCATTAAGGAAGTAGCAAGACAGCATGGTGCAGTGCAGAGCACATGGCTGTGGGTCAGACACATGTCAGTTCCAGCCCTGGTTTTACCTCTTATTGGCTGTGTAACTTTGGGCAGTTACCTGGCCTCTCAAAACCTCAGCCTCCCTGTCTGAAAAATGGGGATAATATACCAACTTCATTAAGGTTTTGTGGGAATTAAATGACAATATTAAAAAAAACCAACTGGCACATAGGAGGCTGCAATAAAATGGTAGCTCTCATTATTGGGCACCCGCTGTATCTTGTGTGCAGTTTTGCTGTGGAAGAATCAAGTAGTAAAAGTACAGCACTTGCTTTCCATGATCTCAGACTCAAGTGTGAAGAAATAAACAAAATTGGCAATTGGCCCCTTCTTATGCAGGATCCCGGGGGGGTTGGGGGGGGGTGGAGAAAAGCTGAGGCATGACATAGGAACTGTTCCCCTAGTATAGTGATCTCAATTCAACTAATATTTTTTAAGTTTCTCTTATTTGCCTAGTGTGATGCTTTGTGTTTCTGTCTCCCTGCTGTGATAGACAGAATCTTAGATCATCAAAGCTGGAAAGGTCCTCAATGAAGGGGCAACTGAGGTCCAGGGAAAGGCAGGGACAGGCCCAGTCACCTGGCATGTCAGTGGCAGAGCTGAGACCCAAGCCCATACCTCCTGCCTCTGAGAATCACGGCTCTATTTCAGTGTGATGCCCCTGTACCCCTTTAAAAGGTAAACAAAAGTAGGTTAGAGTCATCCAGTATGGCTATGGGGGGTGGAGGGCAAGTTATTCCTCAAACTCTTCCTTTTCTGCCCACAGGACAGTCCTGAGCATAGATCCAGGGCCCTGTCTAGCCTGGCTTTTGGTTTCCTTCCCCAACAGGTCCTGACAACTTTCTTCAACCTGAGTGTCCTCTATCTCCATGGCAACAGCATCCAGCGCCTAGGGGAGGTAGATAAGCTGGCTGTCCTCCCTCGGCTCCGGAGCCTGACACTTCATGGGAATCCCGTGGAGGAAGAGAAGGGGTATAGGTGAGTGCCTTGCCCTTGGAGCTGGGTTCTAGCTAGGCTCCCCTGAGGGAAAGGGGGAGGAGAGAGATACAATTCAGAAGACTATTCTGCCCTGCTAGGGTCAGGGAGTGGAAAAGTTGCTGTCAGTCAGAATAAGCCCCATCTCCACCAAAACACATTCAAATTCCTCCATTCCTTGCAATCAGGGAAAATAGCAGCAACTGGTGGAGGGGGAAGGGGATTCTGGTTGGGGGCGGGGGGGGCCGGCCCCCAGCCCGAGTCTTCCCCACAGGCAATACGTGCTGTGCACTGTGCCCCGTATCACCACGTTCGACTTCAGTGGGGTCACCAAAGCAGACCGCACCACAGCTGAAGTCTGGAAACGCATGAACATCAAGCCCAAGAAGGCCCGGATCAAGCAGAATGTACTCTGAGGTTCCCAAGACCCCAGCATTCCTCTAGGTCTGAGAATGGTCAACTTGGTCTGACAATAAATGATTTGAGCTGTTCAGCAGAATAGAAGTCACTTGTACCTCGGAGATGTGCCCTCCTACTCACGCAACTGCCAGTAGCTCTGGTCCTACTTCACTGCAAGGGAAGCACTGGAGGGAAAGGCCTGCTGGCCTCAGTCACAGGACTCCTGGGTTTGCTGCCTAGCCTTGGGGAAGTTATCTAACCTCTCTGGGCCCCTTTTTACTCTTGAGCTCAGATATACTGGGGTTAGAGTCGATCAGTAATTTCCAAACTCTTCACAGAGCACCAAGGTTCTGCAGAGATGCCTCAGAGGCTTCACTGACGCGAGACCAAGAAGATGGGCTGTGATCTCTCAACCCCACTTCAATCAGATCAGAGTAGTTCCACTCCTATGTTTTATATTTTGGGTTTCTGCTTAAGATTTCATTTGATAAAAAGATTCTTCTGCATAAAACATTTGTTTGCTGACTCCAGATCAGCAGAGCTTGGTCTGGTTCCTATGCCTGTCCCCCTCCCTGCCCCCCCAGGCTGCTGGTAATTCCAGAGTCCAAGACAGGGCCCCCAGCAGTGACAGCTGCCCCAGACTCAAGTCTCTTCAGTCTTGACAGTATCTCCATCACTGGAGAAAGGACAAGCACAGTCTTATCATCCAATTTGAGGTTAACCCAGGTCACGTCTCAGCTAAGACTTGGGAACACTGAACTCCCTTATCTCCTGGACTCTGCCTTAATGCCACTAGAGGATACCCCCTCCCCCCACCTCACTGCTCATAGACTTAAGTTGCCAGAAATAAGTAGCAGGCTGGTGGGCAGGACAGAGGGGCTGGAACCGGCACACAGATGAATACATTTCCTTTATCAAGAGAGACAAATCAAAACAAAAAAGAAAAACCAAACATGTAAAAACCCAGGGTGCTAGAAATACAAACTCAATTCATTCAAATTCAAGCTCGTTCAGACCCTGGTCACAAACCCTAGTGAGGTGCATGTGAGCACCAAGTCAGGGAGAGGGAGACAGGAGTGAATCTGAGGCCAAGAGAAGGGGTGGGAAGGGGGCCCCCTTGGCCCCCTGGTGATCACCACCCCCACAGCGGTACCTCCATCTTCCCAGTGACTATGAAGACCTACCAGGCCCCATCCTTTTGGTCCCCACCCCACCCCTGGCCAAAGCTCTGAAGGCCAGTTCCAAATGGTTCTACCCTCCTTTGCTTCGTCCTCACTTGCTCAGGCCTACAGCCTTGCTCTCCTCTTCCTCCTCCACATTCTTCTCTGTGATTAGTAGCAGGTTAGGGTACTGTATAAGCCGCAGTAAGGCTGGGGGCCAGGGGTGGTGGGGTGGAGACGGGGTGACGAGAGGAGAAGAGCTGTCCAAGGACCCCTCTCTTCATGGGATCCCAAACTGGACAACCAGCTCCTCTTTTGCGTCCACACGGATCTGAGAAAGTGCACTGTAGGCATAAGCAGCTATCCTGGAGACCTGAGACACAGAGAGGTCAGGGAGGAGAGGAACAGAGAGGTGAGAGAGGAGATCAGGAGCGAGGAAGAGGGAATGATGAAGACATGAAGCAAAAGAGAAAGGCAGGGATGGGAAAGACAGAAGGGAAAAGAAGAAAGGAGAAAAAAGAATAGAGATTGAGGGGAGGAGATAAGAATATAAAAAGCAAGAGTGAGGTGGGAGTGAGTCAGGGCCCACGGGCTACCAGGGCCTCTAAATCCACTTCCCTACCTCCTTGGTGGATGGGAGGGTGAACCCTTCTGCCGTACCCTGGGCAGTATAGGAAGGGTGGGCTGGGCTGGGGTCAGGGGTGGCTCACCTGCTGCAAGTCAGAGAAGGGGATGGGCTCGCTGGCCAGCACTTGGTGAGGCTGGCTGGTAAGAGACGGCAGCGGTGGTAGCTTCTTCCAATGGGTCAGGCTGCTGCTCAGCACAGCCAAGCGGGTGCTGGCCAAGAGGGAGGAATGGGTGTGGAGTGAGTCATGCCAGTCTGCTTTGCCCAGCCCAGCCTCACTCCCTTTAGGCAGAGAAGCAGGCTCACAGGGGGTCTCAGCACACCACAAATTCACTCTATGCCCACCTCCCTTGAGGGCAAAAAGACCTGACATGAACATCTACTGAAGCACCCAAGTGATTTGGGAAGTATCCAAAAAAGCCAGAACTGGGGTCAAGGCTCCAAAGTTGGATCAGGGATGAGGGGTAGGGGAAGAGCCCAGGTAGCCTGAGGGACCCAAGCTGGCCAGGTGCTCACCTGTACTGCCTTGCCCGGTCCATGTACTCATGCTGCTCCATGCCCTGGGAGTCTGCAGCAGACACATCAATGATGTTGCTTTGGGGGGAGGAGACAGAGAGGACATGACAGGTGTTCCCGGGAGAGACAACAAGACTCACTGCCAGGCGCCCGACTCCAGGGCTATCTGACACCAGTGGCCCTGCCTGGCCCACTGGAGCAGGGCTGGGCCCAGAGGCACCTCTTCCCACTGACCTTGTCCCAGCCCCGTATCCTGAGCCCAGCAATCTCTATCCCAACCTTTAATCTGTATGGAGTAGCTCTGTCCTAGGCGTCATCCTGTGATGCTCACCTGGCTGTCTTGGCAAGGATGGAAGAAAGCAGGGCCTGCTCATCTGTGCGAGCAGAAGGCAGGCTGTGGTAGTTGGGCTCAGCTCCATTGAGGGCTTTGGTGGGGGGACTGCTAGGGTCCAGCAGCAACTTCCGTTCCTCTCGATCCTAGGAGAGGCCGTGGGGGAGAAGTCAGGTTGGCTCAGTCCAACTTGCCTTTCCTGGGGCTCTCCTTCTCTCAGCCCAGTTCTAACTTATAAGCACCAATGACATTTTTACTAGGAATATCCAAAGTGCCCAACTTGGAAGAAAGTCAGACAGGACTCAGTTCCAGTCTGCCTTTGGGAGCTCAACTAGATGGTACACTAGGGATGAACTGTAGTGGAACCAAGCAGTCCCAGAGGCCCTGAAAAGATGGACAGAGGTACTTAGCCTGGATGAAATGGCCCAGGAGCCACTGACAGTTCTGAACAGCCCGGGAGCTTCAGAAAATAGTCTACCACCTAGTGGAGAAAGCATACTTGAGGTTGGAAGACAGAGGAGTTGTAAGATACCAAAAAGACAGTAGAGTTTAGAGGGGAAACTTATGCAAGTCAGAAGCCCAAGGATGGCCCTCCTAATCCCCCAGGACCAGGCCCTCCCCAGCAAGGTCCTAGGCCCCAAGGAAAAGCAAACCCAACCTCTCAATGGCCATTCCTCCAATTAGCTCGGGACAGGGGGCCCAACCCACCCTCAGGATCACACAGTCTAAGGGTGCTCCCTTTTTGAGGACAGGTCCCTTCTACTCTCAGGTATAGAAGGCTCTGAGGCTGGGGCTTTCTTTGTCACTCCCAGACCCTGAGTGTACCTGGTATATTCTGATCTGAACAGTGGAGCTGTTCCCTCTCTGTCAAGCCACCATTAATGTGGCCTGAGAGGCTTCCTTAATTTTCAGCAGCCCTTTTACTGCTAGCCTATGCTGATAATCATAACTTGACCTGGAGCCAAATTAAGTCTCCCCACTCCTCTGTAATTCTGAATGTATTTCTTGTCCTGTTTCATCCCTTGTTCTAATCTACAATCTTCCTGGATATGATTCTGCCTTCTGCCCATCAGGTGCAAATCCCTGCTGGCTTTGTGTCAGCAGCAAATGGATAAGCCAACCTGTTGGCTATCTGAGTCATAAAGAGCAAGGGTGCCCAGGACAAAGTCAAGGACAGGAGAGCCATCCTGGCTAGTGCTGACTCACCAAACCTCAGCGTCAGACCACCACACTCTTCAATGCTCCGCTGCAAGCCTATCTCAGTTCCTACCAGACTTTCCTGCTGTGGGCTCCCAGCTACCCCCAGTCCACAACTCTCCTACCCAGGGCTACTTCCTCCTGCCCTGCCTGTCCCGCCCTAGGTAGGCCCAGCCTTTTCACCCCACTCTTCCTCCTCAAGGGTACGTTGCCCAAGTGTGCTCAGGCCATGTGATCTGCTGTAAACTTCTGTCCCCTCATCTCCAAACTCCCAGCCACCCTCCCTCCCTTCCAAAAACTAAAGCTCAGGATTAAAGGGCTAGAAAAACAAAATGCTTGCCAAAGATTAAACTATCTCTAAAGAAGCTGGCTCCATAATGGGGCCTGAGTTTGCTTTCTCTGAGTCCTCCCCCAACCTCATCCCAGATGCATCTTCCTGCAGGACAGGGCAGTTTCTCCCATATCAGGAGTTCTCCAAGAATAAGGTTGTTTTCTTGAGACCTAGACTCCCAAAAGAGGCACATTAGAGTTGACATATATCACTCTACCCCCAAGGGTGAGTGGAGCATGGAGGAGGCAAAGGAACACCGCGGTTTGTCTTTGAGTCATTGTAACCCAGGAGCCAGGGTTTCCCTGTCTACCCTAGCCCAGACACAGATGTGGACTGCCCATGACTGGCTACCTAGTCAGAGCACAGGTGGAAAAGACAGCATGGCCTAGTGGATAAAAGCACATGACTTGGCATCAGAACACCTTGGCTATGCCACTTCTCAGGTTTATAACCTTGGCTAAATCATTCAGCTTCTCTGAATCTTTTCCTTGCCTGTAAATAGAGATAAACCCTACCTATATGACAAATTATGCTAAGAATCAAATGAGATAAATGTAAAAGCCCTTTGAAAACTAATGCTTTGTACATTTCTTTTTATTATAATAAAGGGGCAGAAATGAGAGTGGGAGAGGGACCTGCCAAAGAGAGAGACTTGGGGGCAGAACCCCCACCTCCATGACAAGAGGATAGTTAACAGTTATGGTTTTTGCCACATGAGGCCTCAAATCATTCAACAATGATCAAGTTCCTTCTCTGGGGGTTAGAAACAGGAATGACAGCCCATCAAAGGGAAGACAGAGATTCAGGACAGCAGCAAGCCCAGATCTCCCATCTAGCTAGAAGCTGGCATTCTTTCTCTTTTAAGGCATCAACTCTTCTTGACTCATTCTCTGCAAGAGCCCATGTACTGCTTTAAAGAACAATTTCCCACTAGGACAAGACTCTCCCAGGAAGCAGGGATATTGTCTCCTCCTCTAACAAGCTGGGGTGAAGTGAGAGGTTTGGAGCATGAGTCATGTCTAATCTATGGCCTAGGAAATATGAATATATACTCAATGGATATTTGGTCAATTAATGAGGACCATGTCTCCCACACAAATGACATTTTTCCAAGCTTAAGTCCTTAGTCCAAGAACTGGAGAAGGAAAGCTTCCCAAGTACCACTGATATAATCTATTTCTGTGACCACTCTCCCCTCAGACTCTGAGCTACTTGATGAAACGTTATGTCTCTGTGTCCAGTATGTGTTGAAGTGTAGAACCAGGCTTAGAAGCAATCAAAAAGGTGAAGAGCCAGCAGTTGGAAACTTTATCCTCAGAAAGATCTGCCACCTCAAAGTAGGGCAAGGCAGGGTTTGTTTTGGGGCAAGAAGTGAGAACCCAAGGGGAAGAGGGAGAACTTAAAACCATACAGGTCTCCCCAACCTAGTACTTCCTCTCAGATTAGATCTAAAGTCAATTCTCAGGAGGAGGCGCCCCTCAAGCTAGAAGAATCCTTAGGCTTAGGCAGGGACTGCACTGAGGCACGCCAAAATCAGTACCAAATAAGCTCTCTGTCCCACCTCTCTTCCCCCCAATCCAGCCAAAGCTAAATCCAATTTGCTGCTTTCCAAACAACTTCCTACAGGTCCCGATTCCCTCACTGTCTCTACCTATTAAATTCTCCATTGGCTAACCCAAAAGCCACCAACTTCCAGAGGCCTTCTCTGGAACAAAGCCCAGTAGTGCCTTTCCTTCTCCAACCTCAAGGACTGAGAGGATACACAAAATTCCTGATTCATCTCGGAACACGCTAACTTACAGCCTCCGCTTACCCACCTCTATAATGGATTCACGACGCCCGCTAAACCAAACACAGGGAAGGCACGGGAAGCTGGGAAAGAAGTATTTTCTAGGGACCTAGGCTGACGATCCTTGAAGTTGTAAAGAAAGTTTAAAGGTAGTGAGAGATAGAAGAGGGTAGGCGCGCGAGGGAAAGACCGCTGCCTGCACACCCCAAGGCGGAGAGTGTGTACTGAGACCTGGAGCTTTAATAGGGACAGGAGCCCAGCCCGGCGTCCTCTCTGTAATCTGTCCCTTTCAGGCCTCCGTACTAGTGAGCTCCGCACCCCTCCTCCCCCTTTTCTGCAGGTTTTTTTCCCTAGGCCCCACGCCCAAGGTCTCAGCCTCATTCCCGAGCCCCAACCGCACGGCCGCACCTGATCCGAGTCCTCGTTCTCGCTGCTGTAGCAGCACCCCATGACCGGGGTCGGTCCGGGCGCTCAGGCCGCGCCGAGGAGGGACGGCGTCCGTCAGGAGCCCTTCCGGTCACATGACCTGTGGCTGCATCCCTTCGGCAACCACCACCCCCGTGCCTACCCCTTCCCAGAGCCTCGTCGCCGCCGCCACCGCCGAGCCCCGCTTCCGGCCCCGCCCCCACCACGTGAACAGCGCCAACCGATAGGAAGCCTCACCCTGCAGAACTAGACATAGGACACGTGATGAGGAAAGGGCGGGGCGGATCACATGACTTCGTCTTCCCAGTGTCCAAGCTGGAGACCTGCACCGTGGTGCTGAAAGGCCCTCTTAGGAGTTGTTTTACGTATTCGCCTGGCCTCGAGACGGCCATTCTGGGCCAGAAAACGAACTCTTACGCCAATTGCTGCTATGATATGCTCTTCTAAGTGCCGTGCGAGGGGCGAGTAAAATCCAGGCCCTACACTCTAACAGCACAGTCTGGGTCCACACACTTCGGCCCCAAAACACCAGCGCCCGAGTCGAGGAATATACATCGAGGTGGTGGCGCTCAACGGAGTTCCCAACCTGGCCCTGGGATCTGACACCTACTGGAAGAAGGGACATTAATGGCTTCACCAGCTGAAGCAGGGCGATCGATGCTGGTGGCCGAGATACGAACTTCCTCACTTGTCTCCCTGCTTTCAAGCATTTCCCTTCAATCGTAACAGTAATCTGACACACTGAAGCTAGGGTCAGTGCTCTAATGCTATATATTTTTTTAACAACCCTCTCATGTCTTCTCTTGTGCCCTGAACGCCTGGCATCAAAGATCTTGCAGAGCCTAACACCTGCATCCCACTCCATGCTGGGGCAGGGGTAATTCACCAGCAATAGAAAATACTTGGTTTCTTGATTGACTTCTTGGACTTCGCACATGCAGTCTGGTACACTGTCTCCCTACCGCGCTAGCCTTCTGTGTTCAGGACAATACAAACATAATATCCTCTTGATTACCTTCTCTGACTCCCTTTTCTGGGCATCTCCAGCTCCCTGTGATTAATCCCTGTGCCACATTCATTTATTAAAGCAATATTTACTCATTTGTTTATTCATTTATTATATCAACAAATACTTTTTATTTTTAAAGATTTTATTTATTTCTCCCCACCTCCTGGTTGTTTGCACTTCCTGTGTCTGCTCATCTTGTTTCTTTAGGAGGCACCAGGAACTGAACCCAGGACCTCCGATGTGGAAGGGAGGCACCTAATCACTTGAGTCATCTCCATTCCCTACTTTTTTGGTTGTGTCTCTCGTGTTTTTTTTTTTCTTCTTCTTGTGACTCTTGTTGTGTCATCTTGTTGCATCAGCTTGCCACACCTGCACATGTGTCAGCTTGCTCATCTTCTTTAGGCGGCATGGGGAACCTCTACTCCTGGCTTTTTTGTGTCTCTTGTTATGTTTTTCTTCTTGTGTCTCTTGTTGCATCATCTTGTGTCAGCTTGCCTCGCCTGCCCATCGCGCCAGCTCACTGTCTTCTTTAGGAAGCACTGGGAACCGAACCACGGACCCCCCCATGTGGTAGGCAGGAACTCAATCGCTTGAGCCACATCCGCTTCCCAACAAATACTTTCTGTCTACTATGTGTCAGGCACTGTTCTATCTGGATATGTAGCAGTTCACACAACAGCATCCAATCTAGTGATCACACTGTATTGTATTCGCTGTTCCTGGTTAGTCTCTTCTACCCAACTGGGAGTTCCTCAGGGACAAGGGCAGAATCTGATTCTTGCCTGTGATCATGCTTAAAGAAAACTTGAATTTTGAGTTAATGAATAAATTACAGCTTTCCCATCACCTTGGCTCATACCATTCCCTCATGTTCTGACCCAGTAGCTCCTACTTATTACCCCTCAAATCAAGACCCTAGAGTTTTGTAAGTTCTTTGAAAATACCTAAAGGGTAGGAGACAGTTCTACCCTGTCTCTGGGCCTAGTAACTCGAACTGCAGGTCTCAGGTGACAGCAGCAGCCTCGTCATCAATAATTGAGAGCAGGTCCAGCGTCCCGCCTCAGAATCCTCCCCCACCCCAAGAACTCCCCTTCCTGTCCTGTGCTCTGGTCGTCCCCAAGCAGAAGCCTCCAGCCCAGGTAAGCAGGGACTTTGAGTGTGGGTTCCCAAGCACACCAGCTTAAGCTCACCATCACTCACCTATTCATACCCTCACATATACTCATTCTTATTTTTAGTCCCACAACCACGAGGGTCCTCACAAGGGTCAGATCTAGAGGAGGAAGAGACTAGTCAAGGGTACCCATCCCCGAGGGCCCTAGAGAAGAGGGCTGAGTGGGGCAAAGGTATGTGGTGTATGTGAGTGTGCTGAGAATCCTGCGGGAGAGACCAGGAGAAGACAGGAATGCAGGGGAGGGGAGACATGCTTGGAGAGGAAATGTAGAATCAAGGATTCCCCCCACCCCCAGGGAAGAGAAACAGAGGGAGAGACTTGGGATGGGAAAAAGGATATCTTACCCTATGGTATAAGTGTTTTGATTGCTTTTTATTGAGGCAAAGGACAGTGACAGTAAAAGGGACTTAGATCATCCACAAAGCCAGGCTCTTTTGCCACACAGTGATAGGTCAGAGGAGACCAAGTGGCAGGAGTGGGGGTGGGGAGAGGACATCCATAGATGAACTGGTGAAAGGAGTTCTGAAAGAGTGACTATAGGCATGAGGGCAAACAGGGAAGGAAAGCAAGGTGAAGATCGGGCTGAGGTGAGGACTGGGAAGAGGGGTTTGGGGACAGTGTGGAGTCCTTGAAAGTACGTGGGCTTGGGATCAGATCAACCCAGATTCAAATCCTAATTCTACTGTGTGATTCTGGACAAAAGACAGCCTTTCTGATCCTTGGTTTATAAAATATATGGGTAGTAACTACTACTGGTAAGGGCTGCACAAATGGTAGGCAAATCATGGGTGTGAGTTTCCCTCCCTTCTACCGTAGGGCACAGGAGGGGACCATGTCCCCTGCCATTGCACTGGCCTTTCTGCCACTGGTGGTGACATTGCTGGTGCGGTATCGGCACTACTTCCGGCTGCTGGTGCGCATGGTCTTGCTGCGGAGCCTACGAGACTGCCTGTCAGAGCTACAGATCGAGGAGCGGGCCTTCAGCTATGTGCTCACTCATGCCCTGCCTGGGGACCCTGGTCATATCCTCACCACCCTGGACCACTGGAGCAGCCATTGCGAGTACCTGAACCATATGGGGCCTGTCAAAGGTCAGTGTAGTCTAGCCTTCTCCTCCAGGAAGCCTTCCCAAAATGATGCAGGAAAGGTCTGGGATCTGCCCCTGCCTTACTGCGTGAATCGGACCCCAGTTGGTTGGGGGTGGCAGTGAAGCAGGTGGGCATTTAAGATCCCTTTCTACCAGGGGCTCTGCATCCATCTCCCAGGTCTTCTGCAACAGTTATCTCCTCCTACAGGTCAGATCCTAACCCGGCTAGTGGAAGAGAAGGCCCCTGCCTGCGTGCTGGAGCTGGGAACCCACTGTGGCTACTCCACACTGCTTCTTGCCCGTGCCCTGCCCCCTGGGGGTCACCTTCTCACTGTGGAACGGGACCCACGCACAGCAGCAGTGGCTGAAAAACTCATCCGCCTGGCTGGCTTTGATGAGCGCATGGTCAGTCCCCCACCTCCCCAAATCTGGTCTTCTCTCTGCCACCCTCGGCCTTGCCTTGGCCAGGCTTCCCCTGTGGGGGATGCTACATAGGGAGAAAGAAGTAGCTCCACTTAGGAGGCTTTAATCCTAAAGGGTATGTGAGGTCATGTCCTCCTGTCCCAAGTCATTTGCACGTATTTTCTGCTGAGTGACAGAAAAGCAGTTAAGAGGTTGGTCTCTGGAATCTGGCATATTTGGGCCCATATCTTAGCTCTGCTTCTTGTTAGCTGTGTGATCTCTTCATGGGCAGAATGGGAATCACAATACTGATCTTGACTTTTTGGGCTGTGAGGCCAGAGGAAATATGAGCACATTCGTGGGGACCTAGGCCAGGCCCCAGTGTGAAGTAAGCCAGATCCTGGTGGGGTTTGCAATGGGGAAGCAATCCCACCCACCCTTACCTCCAATGCCTCCCACCCCCACAGGTGGAGCTCATCGTGGGTAGCTCAGAGGAGGTGATCCCACACCTGCGAACCCAGCATGGGCTGAGCCGGGCAGAGCTGGTACTCCTGGCACACCGGCCCCGATGTTACCTGAGGGACCTGCAGCTGCTGGAGGCCCATGCCCTGCTGCCAGCGGGGGCCACTGTGTTGGCTGATCATGTGCTTTTCCCTGGTGCACCCCGCTTTCTGCAGTACACCAAGAGCTGTGGCCGCTACCGTTGCCGCCTCCACCATACTGGCCTCCCAGACTTCCCCACCATCAAGGATGGCATAGCCCAGCTCACCTATGCTGGACCTGGCTGAGGTCCAGGTCAAGAGTACTTATTGCTGCCCCCCACCCTCCCACCCATCTACCCAAGTAAGGACCTCAGAAATGCCCCTCCCCTGTTTGTGGCTTGACACATCCTGAGCTCAGGACTAGGGAGGCTTTCCTCCACCTCTGCCCCCCTCTAGGCTCCACACTGACCTGAGGTGCCAAGCTCTGTCAGGCTGCTTTGTCCCACTGGTCCCCCTCCTTCCAGAGAGCACCATAGACCAAGCGGTAAGAGGCCTGAGCTCCCAACCTAGTCTTTCACTAGGTGACTCCAGGGGAGTCCCTTCCCTCCTTCCCTAGATTTAATCCTTTCTCCTAACACTAAAGGAACAGGTTGAGAAAGCTCCAGGGACCTCCCAGCTCTGGCCCTCAGAAAGCCTCCCTTCCCCAGCCCACGCAATTCTGGCTGGGATTTGAGGAGGGAGCAGATACCGAGATAGAGGCCCTGCAGCAATGGCTGGTGCAAGCTGGGTCAGAGGAAATGGCATAGGAGCCTGGCCCACCCCAGCCCACCTGGCCAATAAGGTCTCCCTCAAAAGTCAAGAGAAGATGCTGGACTCTGGGACCCACCGACAAAAAGGGAATAGACATGGGGGGAAAAACAATCAGTCCTGTGTCTTTATTAAAGAAATTCAGAAAGAGGCCAGATAAGGTAACCATGAGATGAGGCACTAGCTCAAGCCCTACAGGTTCAAGGGCAGGCTGATGGCCTGGGAGGGGCCAAGGAGACCAGTTCCCGACAGCAGGTGAGGAGGTGGCTGAAGTTGAGCCTTCAGGCACTGGGACCATCAGCTGGCTCTGTGGGTGGTACAGGGCAAGTTGGGCTGGCCTGGGATCTCCCTGAGGCCACCCCCGCCCTGTCTACCTAGATCATCCACTGGTCCTGATCCTGTTCATTGCCTTCCATGTCCACCTAGGGAGGAAGCTAAGTGTGGGTGGGAAGGAACCTTAGCCGCCCCGCCAGCCCCAGGCCCAAGGGCCTCATCCACTCTGCCCTTAGCTGGATCCAGGGTTTCTGTATCCCTTGGCCATAATGATGTCAGGGCCAGGGGCTCAGGAGCAGAGGTTCTCCCCCCAAAGCCCCACCTACCTCATTGACCTCTCCATCATCAGGTGACTCATTGTAGTCATTCATCTCGTCCATGTCCTGCATGTCTTCATCATCCTCTGAGTCTTCTTCACTATCCTCATCGTCTTCGTCATCTTCTTCCTCCTCATCATCATAGTGCTGGTGGGGCAGGGGAATGCCTATGGGTCCTACAGGGCTGCCTGGACTAGTTCAAGGGCTGACCTACTTGAAGCTTCTCTCTGGGGCCAATGAATGACCCCCAACTCCCCAAACCTGCCCTCCTTGGTCTAGCAGCCTGGTATACTTTAGTGCTGAGGCCAAGAGGCCAGATCTCCACTGGCCCCAATACCTGCCTACCCCCACCCACCCAGAGCTGAAGACTATAGCTGCTCTGGTTCCAGTACATCAAGGCAGGACCTTTGGAACTAAGGCAGAATTTCGCCCACCACTTGGCCCCACCTGCTAAAGCCACTCACCTCAGAGGCTGGCTTGCCAATAGGTACCAGGTTGTTGTCTTTTTCTGCGATGCTCTGGAGCTATGGCCAAAAGGGCAAGGGAGCAGGGCCAGGACCCAAAAAGGGCAGGTTAGCAACACAGCACTGGCCCACCCTGCCCCCAGAAAGGACTCCCAAGTGTGAGGGGGGAGAAGATTCCTCTTGATTGTCAAGATGATCCAATCCCTTTCTCTCCTGTCATCTGACACTTGATCCAACTACTTAAAACTCTCTGGGCTTTGGTTTCCTCATAGGATTATGGTGAGGGTAAAGTGAGAGAAGATCAGCCTAGAATCTGACACTTGCTAGGTTCTCAGTAAATATTCAAAATTATTATTTCCTGTGCTTTAGGGGAAAAAGACAGGGCTGACTGTCAGGAGCCTGGGCTCTGATCTGGCCCAGAGGTCCCAAAGATGAGAACCTGGGCCCCAGACTTTTCCTAGCTCTGGGCAAAAAGCTCCTCCAAGACAGGTTTCTAGAGCAAGGCTGGTTTCCGGCCCAGTAGAGGGTTCTCACCACTGTGCCCCTCCCAGGCTAGATCTTCACTCACCCAGGCCTGATGCTGCTGTTCCTGCTGTTGCAGCTCTGTCTCCTCCACACAGGGTCGATCCAGATTAAACCACAGTGTCTCAGTCACACGGGGGAAGAGTGAGGGGAACAAAGTTGACATGGCTCCTAGACTGAGGAAAAGGGTCAAGTGAATCCAGCTCTCAGATATGGGTTTTAGTAGCAGTAGTAGTAGTAGTAGTAATTTTAGTTTGGTTTTTATTTGGTTGTAATTTGATTTGGGGGTGGGGTGGAATGGAAGGTATCAGGAAAGCAGCCCTTCCCTCTGAGAATCAGAAAGACCTGGGTTTGAGTAGTGGCTGAGTACGAGCCACTTACTGGCTGTTTGACCTTGGCCACGTCCCTTAACCTCTCTGAGCCTCCATTTCCTCATCTGTAAAATCAGGATAACAAATTATACCAACCTCATAGGTATTCTGGTAATTAAATGAAATAATGGGTAAGAAAAGCTGTTTGTAAGCTGTTCAAGGAGGAAAGAGAACGGCAACCAAGAATAGAGAGAGCAATCCAGAATGCAGATTGTTATTACAAAATTGTACACAAGGAGATGTAGCAGAGGTCTCTACTGAAACACCTCTACCTCCTCCAAACACTAAAACCTTTCTGCCACTCTATTTTGATCCATACATACCACACCCACCCAGTGTCAGAAATTTAGGACACTAAACCATCTTCTCAATGGACCACAATCAAACTGGGGATGGGGTGTGGAGGAGGGGCGCAACCATGTGTAGGCAGGGGTTCAATAAAACACTCTAAAAGGCGTGAGTTAAGTTAGTTGGTAAACGGATAAATAGATGAAAGATTGAATGGATGAACATGTAAAAGAACAAATAAATTCAGCTCTGATTGAGCGGCGGAAGGAGCCAGCCAGGAAGGTCCTAGAGTTTCTGAATTAATCTAGCAGCGACTGGCTCTAGGTCGGTGCTCAGACTCGGTCTCTAAACTCCCGTAGAG
This sequence comes from Cabassous unicinctus, assembly GCA_029593785.1. Taxonomy (NCBI): domain Eukaryota; kingdom Metazoa; phylum Chordata; class Mammalia; order Cingulata; family Chlamyphoridae; genus Cabassous; species Cabassous unicinctus. The sequence continues at coordinate 2,444 of JAQZBX010022032.1, read as the reverse complement.
ATGGGATCCAGGCCGGTCACTAGGGGAGGTGAGCAGAAAAGGATTTATGTCTAGTCCTGCTTTTGTCCGGACTTAGACCGATCCCGGAGCCAGCCACTGCCCTTTCTCTAGACCTAAGCTTCCCAGCAATAGCCAAAACTGCATCCACCCTCACCTCTCAGAAGTACTGAGAGGCCAGCCCAACGCCGCAAAGCCACCGCCCATTCTTCCAAAGAGTTTGCTCGTTATGATAATGACTATGGGACGACCAACAGGGAGAGGGCAGGGGCAGGACTTGGATAGGAATTTCCCCTTATAGGGTTGCTAATCGCAAAAGGAGCGGGGCCTGGGTAGGGCCAATTGACCACTAGAAGAAATGCCTGGTGACAGGAAGTTACACCAATGAAAGACGGATCTTGTGAGATGGGGTGGGGCTTAGTCTCAAGGAAGCAGCCAATGAGCTTGATCTCTTTAGGCGTAAAAGGGTTCTGAAATAGAGCTCCTGAAGAGACGGATCAAGAGAACTAGGTTTCTCTGGGGAAGGAAGGAAGGAGCAAGAAGACAGCAACCGCAGCTCTGCGTCTGCACTTACCGCGCCGGGAGGCAGTAGCCGGCGGCGACCCGGAAGCGCTTCCACCTACCTGAGCGGAAGGACCCACCAGAATCCGGGACCTACCAAACGCATGCGGCCTTGGTCTCCTTTTGTTTCCCCCTACCGCCCCACCAGAACGGATGTAATGTTAGACACACTTTCCTTAGCTTTGTTGAGGAAATGTATTTTCCGCGCCCACACTTTATCGGCCCCGCCTTGCGTCTCAGCCAATCGACCTCTTAAGCCTGGCCCCGCCCCAACGGGGCCATTTAACCCTGCCCCTCTACCCAGGCAGTATTTGCTCTTTAACCCCGGTTAAGTTTGTGTCAGCCGCCTGCGTTAATACTTTGGCAATTCGTCCTGCTGTGCCCTAGGAAAATTAGTCTGCTTCTGGATTGAATCCAGAATCGCTGGCTGATTTTAGGGCCCTCCAGTCTGTCCACTCTGAGCCTCGTTACCCGTTTGGTCACATTCATTTATTTATTTATGCCTTCAACAAAAATATTTTAGCCCTTTCTGTATTCCAGGGCTCTGCTAGAAGCTGGGGGTAAAATTATGAACGTGGTCCCTCAATGGTTTCTTAATATTCTGACGTTGGACGTGCTGTCCAGGTTTGAATGACTAGTCAGCCTCAGGCATAGAATTCTGCTGCTGGCAAACCCGGATGCCCTCCCCTAGCCTGGGCCAAATCCCCTTAGTGATCAGCCTTGTCATCTCCGCCACTCCTTTGCTGACGCCTCCGTCCTACTTAACTCTGACTCAGCCTCCCTATCAGAGATCCTTATGCCTTCTAGTAACAGAGGTCCTTAGAACCCAATAACCAGTAAGCTCCATCACACACCAGCCTCTTCCAGGGCCAGCCAACATCCACAGTTCTACTCCTGCCCCAGCCAGATGTGTGACCTTTGTCGAGTCCTTTTTTCCTGTCTACACTCGGTTTCCTCTTCAAGCAGCATCATAATCTCTGCCCAGTCTTTCTCCTATCCTGGCTCATGTGAGGTTCTGATAACAGATGCCTAAACTGTAAACAGACTGTGCTTATCCACTGTGATTATGTTATCAAGCATCTCTGGCTGTTATAAAGTTTTCTATTAAAAAGTTAAATTTGGGAGTGGATGTAGCTCAAGTGGTTGAGTGCCTGTTTCCCATGTATGAAATCCTGGGTTCAATCCCCAGTACCTCCTAAAAAAAAAAAAAAGTAAAATTTTCCACTTGGAAACCTCTATCCTTTTCATTCATTCATTCATTCAACAAATATTATCTATTAAATGCCTTACTGTATTCTGGTCACTATTCTAAGTATTGGGTATACAAGAGTAAACAAAACATAAATCCCTATTCTAATGAGAGAGTTAAACAATAAAGCGGATAATTAAGTAAAATATGTAGTTTGAAGATTGTGATAAATACTGAGGAGAAAAATCAGAAATGTGGGGATACAAGGTTGGCAGGGGAGGTGTTTTATTGGGATAGGGAGGCCAAGGAACGCCTCAATGGGAAGGTGACTTTTGAGTAAAGGTCTGAAGGAAAAGGAACAGAGACATGGTTGGGGAAGAGCATTTCAGAAAAAACAGAGCATGCAAAGGGCCTAGAGTGGCTGAAGCATTGTGTCCTATAAGGAGAAAAAGAGATGAGGGTGGAGAGGTGGCAGTGGCTAGATAGGTACGACCTAACAAGTCATAAGAAGAATTTTGGCTTTTACTCTGCATTGAGGGGCCAGTAAAGGGTTGTGAGCAGAGGATCCATGCAATCTGATTTACATTTTAATAGTGTCTCTCTGACTGGCCTATTAAGAATATACTTCAAGAGAGGATGTAGCTCAGTGGTTGAGCACCTGCTTCCCATGTACGAGGTCCTGGGTTCAATCCCTGGT
>JAQZBX010022031.1:0-31857 GCA_029593785.1 Cabassous unicinctus | reverse complement strand
GAGGGTGTTCATGGTTTATCATAGGGGAGCAAAGACCTGCATATATAAGGAAATCCATGGCTTCAATACCAGATTCTACATCATCCTCTAGAAGCCAGAGACAAATACATGCAGGTCTCCGCTGTATTTCAGCCCAGTTGATGAATTTTACTTATGTTGAACAATGCCATCTCTTTGTATTGCGTTTTCACTCAGCAGGAGTATCTTTTCTATCCTTACCACTCTAATTCTTATCTTTCAAGTGAGGGTTTTGCTGTTTTCCCTACCACTGGCAGCCATCCACCAATGTCTGAAAGCGATTGGCCCCAAAGAGAGCTTAACACATGTAGGGGCAAGTGTGTTAAACTGTCATTTCTTCAGCTGAGAAGAGTAGTCTAAGCTCGCTTATCAGGTTGCTCCTCGTACTGAAAATATATGACTCACATGCCTTCTCAGTTTGGGTTGTTAAGCATAGTGCCAGGATCCAGTTAACATCTACTTTCTATGAGGAAATTTCCTACACTTGGAAGCCAATATGGTCATTTTTCATCCCGATTTACAGAAGTCCCCCATATAAAAACCAAAAATGCAATGGTTGAAGCTCCCTATCACCACCATATTAACCAACCTCAGGACTATGAATGATTGATAGAAATCTCTGATTGACCGGTTTCCCATACCTTAACAGAAAATCTATGTTGTTAGCAGTTTCCTAAGTGAGGGAATGGACTGACTCAACTGGAAATTGTCTAATTGTCTCTCACATTAGCAATGTGTTCTATCTGCTTTGTAATCTGACTTATCCACAATGGGTTCTAGGGTTAGTTCAGTGCTTTTGCTTGGGATTGCATTTATGATATCCTAAATATGCTTAAGCAGATGTCATTCATTCCTTCATTTTCCACCCAGTAATTGTTGTCTTCATAAGAACACAATGTGCATAATTCATAGACCTCAAGGAGTTCAGAGTTTAAGCACAGAGGCAGACACACAGACTTACAACCTCTATAAATAAAATAAAGGTAATGATACCAATCAGGAAGACCAAGTTTTTATCAGTTTCCAGAGAGCTGCCATCTAACAAAAGCTAGAAGGCTCCTTAGAGAAGCCAATGTTCTATCAGAGTCCTAATGGGTGTATAGGCTTTCTTTCTTTAAGTAGAGATGAGAATCAAGAGATGGCTGAGGAGAAACCATCTGGAGGGAAGTTCAGAGCAAAGGCATAGATTTGAAAAGATGTCTTGTGCATGGAACACCCCAGATAGATCAAGCTGGTGGGATATAAAATGTGACTATGGTGTGGTATAGGGTGAAGCTGTAGACAAAGATAGGAGCATGTCACAGATGACTTTTTACACTATGTACATAGGTTTGGCTTTAACTTGTCAATGGCAAAGAGTGATGGATGGGTTCTTAGCAAGGAAGTAGACATTGGCAGATTTTTGTTTTATCATGGCTTTGCCATAATTTTAAGACAGATTATCAGTTAAGGGAAAAAATATTAGGAAGCTTATGAGCTTGCACAACTTTATGGAGCATTCAGTGTATTCCTGGCACATGGTTTATTGGCTATCTATTGTTGCAGAACAAATTACCCCAAAACAGTAGCGTAAAGCAACGGTCATTTATTACCTGTTACAGTTGCCAGGGGTCAGGAATTCTGGCACAGCTTAGATGGGTTATCCAGCTCAGAGTCTTGCATAAGCTTTAAAGCAGGGTGTCTGTCAGTGTTGTAATCATCTGAGAGCTCTCCTTGGGGTGGACACACTTCCAAGCTTACTCACTTGGTTGTTTGTAGGATCCAGTTCCTCTTGGGCTATTGGCCTGAGGGTTCCAGTTCCCTGCTGACTGTTGGCCACAGAATGCTCTCAATTCCTTGCCACGTGGACCTCTCCATGGGACAGTTCACAATGTGACAGCTCACTCTATTAGACCAAGTGAGTAAGAGAACAAGAGAGAGACTATGAGATATAACCTAATCTCATCTCAAGTGATGGAATCCCAACATTTTTTTCTGTATTCTGTTTCTTAGAAGGAAGTCACTAGGTCCAGCCCACACTAAATGGCAAGGAATTACATAGGCCTTGTGTACTGGGAGTGGGGAGTGGTTCACTGGGGATCATCTTGGAGGCTGGCTGCCACATGTGGGAAATGTCCATTATATAATAGTAAAATGTTTGCTAAATGAAGGAAACACCTTTCATCTCTATTCTTTATTTTCTGTTTTTGTAATAAGGTTTTCTGATTATAGATGCATTTTGTCATTGAATGGAATTTTGTTAAGGGGTCCCAAGTTTTAGATATAAAGTTGGTATGAAAACACAAGATATTCTGACTATATATATATATATTCTTACTCTAACCACAACTCCTTTTCTTCCATGCTTGCCTTAAGTTGTTTTATTTTTTCTTTTCTCTTTGGATTTCAGCTAAACAAACAATTTAATATCTGTAAATGAAGACATGGAACCCCCAAATTGTCATAGCTCTCAAGTTGAAGTTTCCTTGATATTCTTATTAAATAGTTGATCTCTTTTACTTCTCATCTAATAAATTTAAACGGTTGCTGCTTGGAGTCCTTTTTTATCTGCAGGAAAACCACTTCCTTGATGATGTGATTGTATCAATACTAATGCAGCCTTCAGCTGTCTGCAAAGCTATGGGAAGGTGATGATGGATGCTTTTACTGAGAGCACTTTTGTAACATGAAACATTCGGGCTTTATATCAGCTCCTCTTGGATGCTTCTTGAAGAGGTCTACTTCCATTTGACCTTTGACCTTTGATCATATCATTAATTTGAATGCTCACTTTTAAAATACTTTTAATAACTAACAGACAGTATTCACATTTTATAAAGAGCTTCCACAGCTGTCATCACCACTGGTTGTCATGCTAGCTCTGAATCCAGGTGACGGTTTGGCTCCACATCACATATCTAGGAAGTGTCCAAGGCAGAACTTGGACATCTTCTGCTTTGTGTCTCTGCTGTGTTCTTGTAATTACATCACAATGCATTGTGGAATTACAAAACTATGGATTTTTGCAAATTAAGGAGTTTTATTTGAACTACTACCTGAATATATTAGTTTTTGATGTTTCCAGGAAAAGTTGCCTTAAATAATACTTTGCAGTGTCTGACTACTCTTACACAAGCTATTTTGTGCTGAGAAAACTTAAGTTTTCTCATCTATAAAAAAGGTTTATAATCATTCTCCCTAATTATAATATGAGGTCAAATATAACATAGGTTTATAATCACTCCAACCAATAAAAACAGGCTCAAGAAACTCATTGTAAGTAGGTCTATGAGCTTACTTATTTTGGTTTACCAATGGCATGTTTTAAGCAAAGTCTAGTACTAAACAAATTAGGAACACAGAGGGAGATGGAGATAAAGATCCTGTCTCCAGGAAAGACTGTAATTTAGAATAGTTGTTCCAAACATTTCTTAGGTCAAGTAGCTCTTTAGAGTCCATTGATGACAATGAACCTTGCCTGAAAATTCCTCACTGGAAAAATAATACTGCATAGAATTTCAGAGGCATTTATAGATTAGTGACAACTCACCTCTGATGCAGTAAAGACCCCCTGATCTAAAAGCCAAGGAGACTAAGTGTAGGTTACCATGACCATTAGAGTAGGCTACTGCCCAGGGTTAGATTTCATAGCTTGCTAATACCAGTGTTAATGTAAACATCTGAAATCGTTCCATTGACAGGTAAAATTCACTTTCTCATTCACAGTTGCAGTTTGGGTATTTGGACTAGCAATCAAACTGAAATGAAGGATTGCTTCACAATTAATGAGAGACAGTGAATGTTCTCTGAGTCCGTTCATCAGGTTAAATTTTCATCCTAGCAGCTCTTATAGGACATCAGTCCATCATAACCACAAGAGAAATAAAGCTAGTGCTATTTCCTTTCCTTCCTCACATCACTTAGTGCGAAAGCTAACAACTCTGTGTACACTAGGGAGTCATGTTTTTCTCCTGTAGATTGTCCTTGATTCCTGCAGTGCATGCATTTCTCCTAGGGAGATGTAGAGTAGGGTGGGTGGTGGGAGGTTGATTGTAGATTTCCTTTCCTTGACATGGAAGCTTGGCATGTCCTTCCAAGAATGGAGGACATTGCCCTCTATCCACTTAAAGAAAACCGAGAAACAATCAACAAAGGGATTAACAAGATTCCTTTGGGTAGGTAGTAGCTGCAGAGGAGAATGGTCTAATGAGCTGAGCAGCAACAATCAATGTTCAAACTGAAGCAAGGTCAGCAGGTCACACTGTGGCATCTGATTTGTCTGGGATTGTTCCGTCGATAAATGACCTGGCGGGAAATGGCTATAAACAAACAGTACCATCTTTAATTCAAGGTGTGGACTGAGGGGAGGGCAGTGACCCATAGGATTTTTGATTAGAAGAATAGGCAGGAGGTTGTTTTTCAGATTTTCTTCAACAGAAATATCTGCAGTGTCGGTCGAGGTGTCTGTACTGAGATGTCCCCTTTGCCTGCTGGCTATGTTTTTCAATCTTTGCAAGCTGTCATCAGGACCAGTGCCATCCTGATACTGCTGATGACTGAGCATGGACCCTCCTGAGAACGCACTTGTAAGCTAAGTTGTGACTTGCTTTAATCTGTAGAGAGCTAAATTTTATCATCATCAGTTGGCTGCCTCACCAAGTTTAAGGGAGACTGATTTGCGTTCAGGCTATATATAATTATTGGTATCAAATGGATCTAAATAAGTTATCAAATGAAAGTTAAAATATTGCAGATACCCCAGTGTTGAAAAACTTTGGTAACATGGAGCAAAAGTGTCCTTAGAATCAGAGAATGTTAGAATGCCAGGCAAGAAAAGGGACTTGAGGTTATACAATCCAATCCTCTCATTTCACAGATGTTAAGATGGAAACCCTAAGTATTGAAATGATTCCCTGGGTCACAATTCAGTCCCCCTAAAGAAAAATCACTTTTGTTTATTTTACTTTTTGGTTAACATTTCCAGCCAACGTGACTTTTATGTCTTAATAAATTAAAGAAATGACATTTCTCTCCATATTCAGAAGGGGTTGGTTTTTCTGGGAATCCCTAAGACTGTTTGTGTCTCCAAACTCCTTTGCTAAATTAGTGATATATCTATATCTTTATATAATATAGATATGCAAATTTAAAACTCTTTCAAATCACCATTGATCTGTAAGACCTTCTGCACTCTGTTAAGACTGTTAAGAACATTCTTTGCATGTCTGGCACCTGGTGGAGATGAACTCAGATGAAGCCTTTCTTTCCCCAGGAAGCCCCTTTGAAATGCCCCCTCTTTTGTGCCCCTCTTATCTTCATACATATCCCTTGTATAGTAGCCTCTGCCAGGACATATAATTATTTTCCAGTCAGGCAGTGAATTGTATGAGGGGAGGAGCCATGACTTTTTGTTCCCATCCCCAGTGTAGAAACACCATAAATTAACAATTAAAATAACTTTATCAAATGATGGACCTAAACATGGACCAGAGAGTCATGCAAAGATTTGCTAAACTAAAAGGAAAAACAAATGAACAAACAAACAAGGGCTAGAGAAGAAGAGGGAGAAGGAAGCAAGTAAGAGGGAACAGCTGTCATTCTGGTCAAAGTTCTGAGAAGAGTTGAGGTCATCTTTCATTTCATCTCCTGAATTAATTTGCCTGTCTGGAGTCAGGCAATGGGATGCTCACCATATTTGGGATGAGTTGGCTTTATTACACAGCTGCTGGACTGGCTGATAGAATTGTCCTTGATGTTCCAGAATAGAGAGAAAGGCAGCAAGTAACAGAGAGGGAGTGTGTGAAGGGCTCCTGCAGGGCTTGAGTGTTATCACCTGCTGAGGCAGCTCCCTGCAGAGCCAGACACAGTGTGCAAATGGCAGTCAGTGTGTGCTTTGAAGCCGCTGGCCTTGAGAACTTCAAACAAGGAGAGGACAGACAGATGATCTATGGGAAATTAATATCTAACAGGTCTAAAAATTGCTCTCCCTGTCACCTTAATCTCCTGCCTGCTCACTGAGAGTGTTTACTTCTGAACATACTGAACGTTTAATACAAAGGAGGCTCCCACAACCTTAATTTTTCTAAAACAGAAAACCTTACATTTTCAATAGCATCCATTCTAACTGTTTTCTTTTTTCTTTCCACTTTGAACTGTTCCTTTCTCCAGGTTTTAGAAGGTTCCCCAGGAAGGCATAGGAGTGAATAAGGAAAGAGCTAGGCTGGCAGGTTTAACATGGTACCATAGCCCTGGAGTTCAGCAGTCGTTCTGAGAATGCCCATGGAATCATTTTGAAAGTCAGTGCCTGCTGGGTCAGGATCAGTTCTTCTGCCACCTACCTGGATATAAACCCACCTGCCCTAGGATCTTTTGTTTTTATGTGACTGCTAAGGTAGAAAGGTTTATCTCAGAGTATAACTGAGAAGGTTATGGATTGCCTCAATTCATCCATACATCCACCTATCCATCCACCCACCCACCAGTTTGTTCATCTATCCATCCATCCATTTATCTACCCTGCATACATGTGTTCACTCATACATCTACCTATCCATTTACCCATCCATCTACCCATCCATGCATCCATCTATTTATCCATCCATCCACCCACTGCCTGCCTTGAACAAGTAGTCCATCAACCAATATTTGTGGAGAACCTACTCTATGCCCAAAACTATGCTAGATGCTGGCAATATAAGGAGAAAACTGGGTGACCCTGCCCTCAAGGAGCACTTGTTCTACAGAAGGAGAGACCTATAAGCTGATAAATCTTTTATATCACCCTCTTGCCTTTGACACACACTAGTTAACCCTTCCCTCAAGTGCCTACTTGAGAATCCCTCCACAGTGCCCCAGGGTGAATACCTCATTGTTGTTTGTCCAAGACTTTCCCAGTTTTAACACTGAAAATCATTTCCTAGGAAATCTCTCAATCTCAGGCAAACCAAGAGGGTTGCCCCCTACTGCCACCATCTCAGATTGTAAACCAGCATTTCTCAAAGTGTGCCTAGCCCCTCCTCCCACACCCTCATGGGCCCCCATCCATGCAGGAAACTTCAGCATCACCTGGGACCTGGTCAGAAATGCACATTCTTGGGCTATTCCCCTGACCCATCTAATAAGAAACCCTGGGGGTGGAGCCCAGCCATCTCATCTGTGTTTTAATAAGCCCTGCACATGATTCTGATGCACCTAAATTTTGAGAAGCACTGTTCAAAACTGGTTCTGACTTATGATCTATAAGTGTTTTTCAATCATAAGATGTGCTCAGAAGCCTATCAGGTAGGCTGACTAGTAGACTTGATAACCAGGTGCTAATGGTGATATTATATTAGCAGAACTAATAATTACTTTTTAATTAATTAGATTTGAAGTTTAAAATGCTTAGACAGCAGAGAAAGCTGAGAAGCCATAAGTGTAGTGCAAGGATGCTTTCTTTTGAAAGGAAGCATGCATGAGAGACCCAAGTAGTACTAAGCATGGACAGCCTGACAAATTGTTTCCCTTTCTAGATTGTATTTTTACAAAGCCCTACAATGTATTTGTGTAAAGTCTCCAGAGTTTAGCAGAGCAAATATTTGGAGAAAGGGCTGCATTGCCTATAAATAAAGCCCATTCCATGTCCCAAACGCAGAGTCCAAGAATCTGAGCTGTCACCTCAGCTTGAGCCCTAAGTGATTGTGAATATGTTATATTCATATATGAAAATGAATAGGCAAACATGTAATATGCTCTGAACTTTACTTCTTTCATAATAACTCTTTGATCCTTCTTCAAAGATATTCTGAAGCAGGTTCTTTTGAACACAATGTCTTTGTAAACTGCTGTTTCCTTCTGAATGACTTACACGCTCCTATATTGAATAAATAGCATATTGAGTTTTGCTGAAATCGCCTAGACATGCTATTAGTAGAAAGGATACAATAGAAGGGCTGCTCTATAATAGGTTAGGAAAGTGAACAGTCACACTGTCATGAATTTCACTCCTATGCTCATAAAGAAAGCTTTGATATTGATACAGGAACCTCACAACTGATGGCCACTAGGAATAGGGTGCTCTGTTTTCTAGGTTGCTCCAGAGGATGAGAGAGGCTGTCTTGCCTGTGTTTGTGGTAGCTATGTGTAAAGGTGTTTTGGTTCTGAAGATAAAGGGACAGACACAGCAGATGAGGCCCTTCCTTTAGGGAGCTGCCATTTGAGAGAGCAGGGATGGCAATAGTTAACCAATTTTGAAGACACGGATCATTCTTGTTGGCCATCAGCACTCTGGAGAGAGTAAGGATGTGCTATGATTGCTGGGGGAAGGGGATTGCTAACTTGAGAAGCTTTGGTCAGGGAAAGTCTTTGTGCAGATGTGAAACTGAGTTGAGATCTGAAGGAAGAGAGGAAATCAGTCCTGCAAAAACCCTAAGGACCCGTATTCTAGGCAGAGGAAGCATCAAGTGCTCAAGACTTGCATAGACTCTGAGAGGGGCTGGGGCTCTGTGAGATGGGGGAGAGGTGAGAGATGAGGTCAGGGAGACCTGGGAAGATCAGGCCATTGTAAGGAGCTCTGATTTTATTTTAAGAGCAATAGGGAGGGTGGACATTTAACTTATAGTCCAAAAGGATATGCTTTTGAAAGTGAAAGGTCACTATTAATTATACCTGGACTATGGGCACAGAAAGGGAGGTTATAGGTAAAATATATTCTCTCTAGTGGTAAGCAGTATGGTGACAAGATTTCTGTTTTTAAATGATCATTTCAAATGCTCTATAAAGAAGGTTGAGTGGGAAGGCAAGAGTGGAAAAGTGGTCAACATAAACCCATTTGATGCACAAGCTAGAGGAAGATGGCCAAAGAATCATGCAGCTCTTTGATCCATACTGGTTGGAATCATTTGCATGGTTTGCCCTGAGTGACTGAAACTAAGCCCAGGCCACAGTGCTGGGCAGAGCACACATAGTATTTGGCAATTCTAGACCATCAAAACTAGGAGGCACCACTTGCAGCTTAGAAATGGTAAATTTAAACCAATTAAAATGAAGGACTTCTTTACCCAGCAGGCAGTAAGTACATGAAAATTGTTACTCCCAGACTTGGTACAAGCTGACAATCTAAAGAGGTTAAAAGACAGTGAATGGAATGAGTTGCTAAGGGAAACTAGCTTATTTTTGATACATCCATAATGTTGTGATATTAATGTGAAGAAAAGTCACCATGGCCTCTCTGTACCAACTTCAGAGGCAATAAAGGACTAAAATGTCTTTGTATATAATTCTAGATGGTGATTTTTTTTTTATTTTGATTTCTCCTCTGCTTACTAAAAAGCTCAGATTCTTCTGATCCTAACAAATAAAAACGATAAAACAAACAAAACAAACCTTTCTTTTGGCCCTGCCTTTCCTCAAACTACTATATCCTTTTCCTTCTTCTTGTCACTACCAAATCACTTTAAATCAGGGGTTCTTAACATTTTTTGTTCCAAGGACTCCTTTGTCAGTCAGATGAAAACCATGGACCCATTACTAAGCCCACACTCTACTGTGTATTATTTAAATAAATATATCACACCCACACCAACATGTCCCCACAAGAGTAATTTTTTTTGAATTTCAATTCAAGCTCAGGAACCCCTTGCTAAGAACCCCTACTTTAAACCGTTGCATATATTTCCCATTCTTCACTTTCTTGCCTTGTGTTACTGATCAGAATAATGCCTTTTCACTATCATCCAACAACTATCTTTGAATTTCTCTCTCAAGGTGGGTTAAAATTCCCTAATAACAAATGCAGTGGAGTCTGTCTTCTAATGTGTTTTGTGCTCTTTGCAGCACTTGGAAGTCTTTGAGCTTCCTGAAGTTTTGAGACCCTATCTCCTCCCCTCTTCTCACAGTGAATCATGACCTCCTTAGGGACATTCATCTTCATTTTCTCTAGTAGGTAACTTAGTGACTGACACATAGTAGGTTCTCACAAAATGTTCATTATGTTGAATTTTGTTTAAAATGGTGTATCATTTTTCACTGTCAGATCCCCATGCCAGACAGATTGTTGGTGTTCAAGAATATTTTATGAATGAATGAAAGAAAGAGCTATTGAACTAATTAGACAGTGATGGGATATTTATGACACCCTTCTAGGGCCCAGCAGTGTGTTAACTCCACTGGGTGCTAGCAAATTATTGTGCACTCAGCATCGTTTACCTGTGGTCTCCCTCTGCTCACCATCCATTCTCTCCTTAGCAAGCTGGTAAATGGATGCTGCCCCGCATCTTACTGTTATTGAGAAATCTCCATCTTTGAAAATGTAGAGCATTCTTGGAAACATCAGATGCAAAGATCACATATTATATAATTTTATAACTAAGAAAGAGATTAGAAATCATCTATTCCAAGTCTCCAAGCTTTTTCAACAATTAATAGTCATTTTTAATCCCCATATCACCATTTTCAAGAATGTCTCCTCAAATTTATACTCAGTAACTACTCATTTTCTCCTTTTCAATAAAGACATACACATCTGCCACTCAAAGCTACTGCTTAGCATTCATTCATAAACTGAGTAAATATTTATTGAATTAACATGTCCCCATCATAATAGTAGATGCCAGAAATTAAGCAATGAGCACAAAACAGTTTCCTTGCTCTCACAAACTTTATGATCTAGTTTAGGAAATATCCAATATCACCACCTCAGGTCATGGAATTTCATGAAAAGTTAAAGAAACATTTTATTTCAACTTGACGTCTACTGTCATTTTGCAGATAAATGTATAGCATCTATATCTGTCTGTCTGTCTGTCTTTATCTATCTATCTATCTATCTATCTATCTATCTATCTATCTATCTATCTATCTATCTACCTACCTACCTACTTACCTACCTATCATTGAAAATGCCCATGACCATTTTAGAAGCTTTAATACAGGGGCAGCATTTCCAAGATTTCAGCCATGCACCTAGTCTAATAGCTCACTCTACAGACTAAAGCACTAAGGCCCAGAAAGACTTTCAGTGGTGTGCCCGGGGTCATGCATCTAATCAATGACAAAGCCTGGAGTAGAACTGAGATCTGGATTTCCAATCCTGGCCATTTTCTTTTCTCTTTCTCTTTTGATTTCTCTGCAGCCTTTGATCCTCTTCATTCTTTTGCTTTGTATATAATATTAAAGTATCTAAGAACTCCATTAGCAATGAAACCTGTGTAACTTAGTTTAATCCAGCATTTTCCAGACTTAATTTAACCACAATCCTCTCATTTCACATTGCAGTTATAAACATCTCATGGGACACACTCCTTCTACAGTACAGTCTTATGGAAACACTGGCCTGGATAATAAGTTCAAACTCCTTAACTTGTCATTATAATCTCTTCATCACCTATTTTTTTATCTCTGTCTTCCATAACTCCCATCTATAGATCCTCTCCTAAAGTCAAAGTGCTGAGTTATTTTATTTGCTACTCAGAATATCCCTTGCGTTTCACTGCTACATTTTTTTTCATGCCGTAGCCTTAACCCATAACAGGCATCCTGTTCCCCTCAGCCTACATAAACCCTGCCCATATTTCAAGGTCTACATGCAGCTTCCTCCAATGAGTCCAGCTGGAGATCATCATTTCTCCTCTCCTCCCCCATAATACTTACAGTCTGCACCTTTCATTTGGCAGTGAGAATGTATTACTCTTTGCTGTTAGTTATTTTTGCATGTTCATATGTCCTTTCCTGTGGATAGAAACCTTGTCTTATTCTTTATAGCTCCCAGACGGCAAGTAGTCAGTAAAAACTCAGAAATTTGAAAACCAGTCAGAACTCCCCTGCCTCCTGCACCCTCGCTAAATGACATCTCAAATTTGTACTATCTTTTCCATTCCCATTGCTAAAGCCTTAATCCTGGCCTTTTATCTCTTGCCTAGTCGATGTTATTGTCCCCTAACTGGTCTCCTTATCTCTTGGCTCACCCACCTCCAATAATTTTCCACCCTCCCACGAGATGACCTTTCTGAAATAGAAATCTGATCAAGTTATTCCAATGCCATCCCATCATCTTCAGGAAAGGGCCCCAACGCCTTCATGTAGCATAAAAGGCCCTTCATTGTCTGGTTTCTGACAACTTTTCCATCTTTATCTCTCTCTCCACTCTGCCTCTTCCTCACTACCCCTTCCCTTCCTTCTCAGACTTCACCAAACTGAGTGGCATAGTGATTTTGGAATAAGTAAGTTGTTTTGTGATTTTTGTTGCATTTGCCTGGGATGTTAACTCCCAACTTCCTCCCACACACTCTCTTCTGTCTGGTACAGATTTTCATTTCTCTTTGTTTGCCGTGTTTCTGCCAGTTACTCTGTTGAAGATTTTGTGAACCTTCCAGGACGAACATAACACCCTCACCTCCCTCTCTCTCTCTCTCTGTCTCCTTTCTCTTTCTTAGTTTCTCCTTCTCTCTCTCATGCACACACAAACATAAACACACTTCTAGCCACCCTGTTTTGCAATTGTCCAAGTATTTATTTCCCACACTGGGCTGGAGCTATATGAGGACAGGGACTCTGTTTTGGTTATCGTTGCATCTACTTTATCTACAAAGAAACCTGGCCTACATTCGGAGCTCAGAGTTTGGTGAATGAATAAACAAATGCATGAATGGTTACAATATGTGGGTTCTAAGAGGCTGCTGTGCACTGTGAACTAAACTCATGTCATGCAGGACATGCAGGTCAGGTGAGAAAGAGTCCTGTGGAGTAAAGCAGCAGCATTTCCAGGCTTTGTCCTCACCTACACTGACTTCCAAGCTCACTGATATTGCTTCAGTAAGCTTTGTAGGAAGTTGAGCCACAGCAGCTGGGAACCCATGTGTTTGAATCCTCCCTTCTGTATCAGGGATGTAAAGAGTGAAAGATTAGCAAAGACTCTGTGGTGCTTAGTCATTCCTTGCAAATCCCCAAATCAGGTGAAACAGCAGGAATCCAGACAACTTATTTTCAGTGCTCCCCATGCCTTAACCCCACTTTTGTGTGAGGGACACCTAAGGTACTTTTTTTTTTTTTTTAAGATTTATTTATTTATTTATTTATCCCCCCCCTTGCTGCTTGTGCTTGCTGTGTCCATTCGCTGTGTGTCTTCTCCGTGTCTGCTTATCTCCCCCTTGCTGTGAGGTCCCGCTGCATCAGCCCACCGCGCCGCGTGGGCTGGCCTGCCCTCACAAGGAGGCCCCGGGAAGCAAACCCGGGGCCTCACACATGGCAAACGGGGGCTCCATCCATTGAGCCACACCCGCTTCCTGTTGTGAGGTCTTGCTGCATCAACCCACCGTGCCGCGCGGGCCAGCCTGTCCTCAAAAGGAGGCCCCGGGAAGTGAACCCGGGGCCTCCCATATGGTAAACAGGAGCTCTATCCACTGAGCCACACCCGCTTCCCGACCTAAGGTACTTTCAAAGACAATAGTAGGATGGGACAGAAGGGGCCACCTTTGTTGTTTTAATCCAACTCATTCTCAGTCCAGAAAACAGGAGATCATCTAGATGACAGCATCACTTCATCATAGATTTACTAATCTTGAGCTCCTAGAACATGATTTCAGTTCCTCAAAGTCTGTTTTCTTCTTCAGCATCCTTCCAACCATTCATCCATCATCCATTCACCCTCCATCTGGCCTACATGTCAAGTGCCTGCCTCATGCTAGCTATAAGAACACAAAAATAAATGCATTCATAGAGTTCACAATTGTGTGAATATAGTATGTTCTCTTTAAACCTATAGTCCTGACAAATAGAAAAGGTAAAACATTCACTAATTAAAGTTTCAAGAAAGCTCTTATTTCTATAACACTGTAGAGAACCCTGAAGATCTGGTACTAATTGAGAACTTAGAATCTTGGATGGTTCTCCTCAGATGAGTCCTAGTATGTCAAGGAACAATTGAGGTAAAACTGTCTCTTGTCCCTTCAAACAATCCTCTTGGGGGTTGCAAATGCAACCATATAGAGTGAAAAGGGCATCACTTTGAGTCTTTCCTTGTGCATCTCCACTAAGCCCTGCCCTGCCCCTCCTGGGATGGGCCCAGGTTAGTAAAGAATAGTCCTGAGGAACACATTTGGATGAAACCATGTTTCATCACTTACAAGTTATGTGACTGGGGCATGTTATTTAACCTCTCTGTCCCTCAATTTCCTCATTTAAAAAAATAGGCTAGTATTATTATCTACTGCATCTCATTGCAAATAGCTGGAAGCAGTGTATGTAAAGGGATTGCACATCCTCGGTGCACTGTAAGTGCTCAATGGAAGGTTTTGAAGAGAGTGAGAATGTGCATCACCATAGTAAAAATAGCCTCTGAAACACTTTGCATTTCCATTTCAGAAGTCCCCTTCCTCTCGTCCTCATTTTGTTCCCTCTCTTTCTGAGACCATTAAAGGTTGTTCTCATCAGTAAGGACATTTTAAAAATCTTCCTCCTTTCTCACTTCCTCCACTTACCCCTGAGCAGGAAGAAATATGTGTTCCTCATGTATGAGTAACTCCGATATCTATTGAGTCCTCTGAGTACTGAGAGAGCTTAGTCACTGCTGGGGATGATGCATCTATATTGGGCCTCAGTTCATATCTGTGGCATTCAATATAAAAAAGAATTCTCAGAAGCAGCTATGAGATTCAGGATCGAGGGTAGGACAAAACCAACCAGAGGGCTTTATTGAGAGTGTGTTGAGAGATTCAGTGGAAGGACTCACAGCCCACAGTTGTCCTCATGGCTAAGATTTATTAGAATGATGTTATAAGGACACACGGCCAGATCATAAGGGAAAAAGACAAGGTGTAGACTCGAGGGGTCCATGCACAGGATTCTTTATGCTCTCTCCCTCCTATGAGGGGTCACACAGAGTGCACTTCCCCTGCCAACAATGAAAATTCAGCAATATGTGTGTGATGTGTCTGCAGAAGGAAGCCCATGAGAGACTCAGCACCCAAGGCTTTGAGTTGGGGGCTGGGCATGTAGGCACCCTCTGCCTGGAACCCTACCAAAATTCCAGTTTCCCAGAATGAAAGTAGGTGTTCAGCATAAACCACATTGTTTGCACAAACAGCCTAGGCAGAGTGACATACCCTTAAAAGTAAGGAAACTGCAAAAACTCTAACCTGAAATCCAAGATTCCACTTGTCAGTCTAGGGCCAACCTTGCAAACAGGCCTTTCTAAGGAGAGCAGCTAACTCTTCTCTGCAAAGAGGGTGTATTAGTCAGCCAAAGGGGTGCTGATGCAGATTACCAGAAATGGGTTGGTTTTTATAAAGGGTATTTATTTGGGGTAGAAGTCCACAGTTACCAGGCCATAAAGCGTAAGTTTCTTCCTTCACCAAAGTTCATTGCCACGTGTTGGAGCAAGACAGCTGCCAGAGTTCAGGCTTCTTGGGTTCCTCTCTTCCTGGGGCTGCATTTCTCTCTGGGCTTAGCAACTCTGTTTCCTCCACAAGGTCAGCTGTAGACTATGAGGATCTCTAGGCTTTGCGTCTCTCCATAAGGCCAGCTGTAGACTATCAGGCAAATGGCTTGTCTCTATCCCGGGACCTTCTCTCCTTCCTCACGACCAAGCTCTCTTACTTCCCGAGGCTCCAGCGCAAGACTCCAACATCAAAACTTCTCTCTCTGTCTTTTGCCTTGCCTTTTACATTAGATTCCCCCACCCACTGGGGCTCAACACCCTACTGACGTGGCCCAGTTAACGCCCTAATCATAACTTAATCATGCCCAGATTAGCAGACCAGTTTATAAGCATAATCCAATATATATTTTTGGAATTCATAATTACATCAAACTGCCAAACAGCTACAGAGGGTCTCGCCCTTCCCTAGCTAGAAGTGCTGTTTTCCACTTGTTGACCCAGGCTTGCATGATTTCTGCACCAGTCTTTCCCAGGGTGGGAAGTTTATTGAGAGCCCTATGGCCGTGGTGATTCATCTTGCTACTGATAATCCAGTGTGAACTCAAAGGATTGAGGCCAGGGTTTTCCCCATCCATTGGCTCAGCCTAGTTTCCCTCCCTAACACTCCAGTTTTCCAGGTGACCCGTATCTCTGCCTCGAATCCCACACTATGTATTTAGACTGCCTATCGAATTCTCACCTGCTTCTTCCTGGGTGAAAGTGTTGATGGGGCAACATACTCTTCCTAAGTTTTGCACCCTGCATGCATATACATTTCTCCCCCAATATCTTACTGATTATATTCCTTGTGAGAAAGGTCTGGGTGCCTATGGCCATGATAGTGTCAATATTAAGTCAGCTGATGCTGTTATCACTGAGAGGCCAGTTGAGTCCAATTTGCCATAGTTTTGGTCCCTGTCCATTGACTCTAAACCCCTTCCTTTTGGATGTGATCTTAAAGTCCAAGGATTTCTTCTGCCCTAGTCCTTGCTTTCTGGCTTTCCCATTAGCACTTTGTTACTGAGTATTGAGTATGCCTTTTTGTGATGGGAACAATGGAGTCAGAAAGAAGATGTGTGTCAGCTACTGAAAGAAGAACTCATCATTTTCTATTCCCTGTGAGTTTCTCATAAAGAACTGTAAACAGTCCAAACAGCAATGCCAAAATATTAATAAAGAGATGGCCCTACTGTCATATCTCCAAGTGTTGGAAATACTTCAGAACAATATGACCTGTAGCTTAACTGTAAATTTTCAAATAGCCCTTCTAAATTAAAACGTAATCCCCCCCCCCCACCCCCGCAATAAGGAGCTTGGATTGTGCCCTCTGGCATTTAATTCCGCTTACTCTTCTCTTTCAAATCTCACTACTGCTTTAAATATTTTTCCTTCTGTCTCTCTGTCTGTTCATCCTTCTATGCCCTCTATCTTTCCTTTCCTGATGAAAATTAAGAAAAAACAACTTGATAGATTTTCCGATAACCTTCCAGAAAGTCTCACCGGGTTACATTTTGCTTTAATAGCATTTAAGCCAATCTGCCTGATGTTGCTGTAAAGGTCAATTAAATTCACCCTAAAAATTTCACTCCTGGCTCATTATACAATTGGAAAATGAATTAGAAGCACATGCTGCCCCTGAGGTTTCTGATATTTCACTAATGAATATGTTTTAGAATGCAGAAAGAAAGTGTCATAGGCCACCCTGCTGCTTTCAGTGTTGCTGGCTGAGCCCACGTCATTGCCACAGATAGTGACTGGAGACGGTGAATATTAGTCATGAGGCTTTACAGAAGAAGATGGTCACACTTCCTGAATGCCCACAGGTATTGTCAGTTCTTCACTCTTCCTTCTGCAAATCCCTCTGCATTTTTAAACCCCACATGAGGGGTCTAGCTCACCTCACCCCATACTGACTGCATTTAGTTTGGGCTCATGGACTACAAATTCAGTTTAATATCAGCCTAGATAGGATGTGATCCTGAAGGTGAATCTACAAGGAACTTCAGGGTGAGGTAAGCCAGTGTTCCACTGATCCCAAGATCCTCTAACTGTGACGACAAGAACGGGACATAAGAGTTGACAAGGAGAAGGACAGACCGAGTGGAGGAGAGAACATGCATTTTTAGGTCACTCTAGAACACCTAAGTGGGACCAAGGATTCAAGAAACATGACATAGTCACGTTTGGGCCAGACTTAAGGAAGTACTTTGTAACTGATCTTTACCTCCTCACTTAAAAATAAAAGTCACCAGGCAATATAGTAACCTCCTTGTCCCTAAGAGGGCCTTCAACAGAGCAGAGATGCTATGTGGCAGTTTCTGCCAAGGACATCTGTGTTTCAGGTATCTATTTGTTCATTCAGCATGCATATTTGATGTTTCATAGACAGTACTAATCTTAGGAATTAAATACACATATTTTAACTAGTCCTTATTACACACTGAGATTTTTATGGCAGTAAATTATTTTTAAAGTAAAATTCCATTTCTAAGTTTCCAGTGTCAATACCAGTCTAGACACCAAGGTTTTTGCTTGCATTAGGGTTTCAGAGGACTTTAATTTTTGCTAGATAACAAAGGCTATGATGATTTTCTGAAACTGCAAACTGTATTCTGTTTTAGGTATAAGATGGTTCCAAACTTCTGAGTGTCTGGGTGTCTGTCATTAGGCTTAAGTATAAGCCTGGCTGAATCAGCTAAATAGAGACCATCTCTCCCAAGATTTTTGGAAAGAAGAAATGTGGGACTCTCATCCTATATTACCCTACAAATATTCCTATAGGATTTTAGAATTTCAGAGATGGAAGGTGCACCGAGGTCATCACATCTGAGACCAGAGAACTGGGAGGGGCTGCCCTCAAGTCAGTCCAGTGGTTAGGATGAGAACAAGCTGTTCTTCATCCAGGGTCTCTAACCTCAAAGCGGTGTCCTTTCTTCTGGGCCATATTGATTTCTTCCTTTTGAAAAGCATGTTTCTCATGCATATCGTATGGTGGAAGATGGAAGCAGAGTTTCTGAGAAGAGTGAGATTAGAAAACCCTCAGGTCTGGTTTGAGGTGGTTGATCAGGCAGTGAAGAGAGGGGACAGAAAAGATGAGATGGCTGGGGTGTTCTACCTGAGGCTTGCTGACATTGAAGTCCCCGTGGCTCCTTGCTTTGGTATGCTCCTCAAAGGTGTTGTTGAAAAGGGTTCACTGATGTGCAATCGATGTTTTCATTTTCATTTCCTGATGCCTCTATGTTCTTGTCCTTTACCCCAAACCTAGGGCTGCCAGACCTCCTTGGGGTCCTTTTGACTCCATTGTGTAGCATGCTGAGTCCATTCTGAGTGTCCCCAAGAAGCACAGTGTCTTAGAGGCAGAAAGTGATGATTGAAATCAGTCGACCACGCATTGGCACTGTTGACACTCAGCATTCTAAACTTAAGAGCATACGAAATACAAACCTTTGTGAAAACAAAGGGCTGGGGGTTGATGATGGCATAAGGAAGAATTTTTCCCTTTCCAAACCATAATTTTCAAGGCTGAGAGCCTTCTTGTTTCACTTCCACAGAGCCAAGAGATGGGACAGTGTGAGCATAGGCTCAGGTACTGCTGCCTCCTCCCTCCCAATTCACCTCTGCGTTTTCTTCCCTAAAAACATTCCAAGATCTCCTGATGCCCATAGGCAACATGACTTGCAAGGGCAGGCCAGCTCTTGTGGGCATGGGTACATTTAGGGAGCAACTTGGTACATTCATATTTTAAAATGAGAGCTAGTTATGATGATGTAATGTGTAACAGGACATAATTATATTTCAGATAAACCACTGCAGGCAGGCCTTCAGTGAACCTGATGAATTTAGGGTCCCCTTTAGGTATGTGTTGGCAGAAACAGGAATGAAATGCATGGGGTACCTCAATCTGTGGTGCTATATGCAGCCCAGGAAGTCAGAAGGACCAGAAAAGAAAGAAAGGAAGGGAGAAAAGAAGTGGGAGAAAGGAAGGGAAGGAAGGAAAGAAAGTGCATGCAGGGCAGTTAGATGACTCAATCACAGAATTACTCTGGAGACAAGAAATGGAAGGACTATATCATTTAGAATGTTAAATATCCTTCTTTAAGCATAAGGAGTTACAGAAGGAAAGGAGTAAGGAAGAAAAACAATCCATTGAAAATCCAAATAAATCAATGAGAGATATTTGGGCAGAATACACCAGGAAGGAAAGCAAGTCAAATTACTGTTCACTGCCTGACATGGGACTTCTGGTCACTTTGGTTTCATCATGTGAAGGCATCATTCTAATGCTCCTGGGGAGTGTAATGGGTAAAATTGACCCAAGAGCGCTTCCCTTTGGTCTAACCAGTTTCAATTAAGACTATCACAAAAGCTAATTATCATTTTAAATTTGCCTTTCAAACTCACTATCCCTCTCACTCTAAGTGGATTGCTTAATGGTCCCAGTGCAAGGCTCTGAAATGCTGGGGGTTTCCTATTAATCCTTTGCCCCTAGCAAGGACCAGGGACTTCCATTGTTTTAGGTTTCAAGGGAAAATAGGAGTAACAATACTCACTTTATCTTCCACAAAAACAAAGACTCTTATCACTGGGAGAATATTAGATTTTGATTTTGATATAATTGGACCTTCTACTTCATGAAAGTGTCTCCCTACATGCCGCAGCTGACCAGGGTTACCTGGTTCTGTTTGAGCAAACTAGGGACAGGGAGCTCATTACCTCTCAGTTCTCTGTTGGGCAGTTCTCATAGAGTGTCTTTCCTCATGTTGAGCTGGCATCTGCCGCTTGCTAATTGCCAAGCTTTTGTCCTATTTGTGCCTTCTATTCAAAGTAGGCATCTCAACGTTGATTGATCCCAGCAGTACGTGGACTTGAGGGATAGAAATTTCATCCATCTCTTTACTGCACTCTTCTCCACTTGGCCCAGTGGATCTGCCATAGGGTGTGGTTCTGTGTTGATGGTACCAGAGCTGAAGCTTTTTGTAATTCTGCCCGGCCCTTGCAAGATGAGCAGAAAGGCACACAGGCATGTATTTACTATGCTATATTATCTACTCTACTGTGAGACAATATGTAAGTGCCTTGGAAGGTAGGCATTAGTATTGCCATCCACAGATAAGAACACTGAGGCTTGGAGAGATTAAGTAGCTTAGCCAAGGTCACACAGCAACCAAACGCCAACAGCCAATGTTCAAGCCAAAGGTATGCTGGACTCCAAATGTTGTTTTACTTTGTCCTACAAAACAGAAATCTGGAATCCACAGTTTGCCAAGGAAGCATGGGCCTGTGAGTAGTATGGAAATAGAGGTTTGAAATTTGGAGTGTCCAGAAAAATCCTGAATACGTTGTATGGTTGGTAAGCACCAGAGCTGTTGCAAGGGGGCTCATGATACTCTGCTTACCCAGGCTGCCGCTCCTCTCCTGCTCTGCACTTGATATCTGGGTTCAAACAACAGTAACAATAATAGTCAGCAGCAGCAGCAAAAACAGAGCAAGCACAAACAATGCTAGCACAACCCCAGTGTACTCACATACATACACTTGGCCTGGCCTGGAGGGGTTAGCTCCCTGCCCCCAAACCCCCCACTCTCTCCATACATGTACACACACAAGGCACACACTCACATGCACCACACTCTAAACCTTGCCACCCTTCTTTTTCTATTCAGTCCTGTCCCAATTTTACATGGGCAAAGCAAAGCAAATCAAAATGCATACCATACACACTAGTGAGTACTGGAGCTAAGAGGCAGGGTCCCCCCAATTTCACCAGTCACCAGTGGGTTGTGGGCTGGTGCTTTGGAATCGTTCAGTGGGGCAGCTGTGATGGGCGAGGCCTATTTCTCAGCAGGGACCACCTTTGGGATCAGTGGCTTGGCAGAAACCCGGGTGGCAGCCCACAGGCCCCAGAGACCTGGAATGCCCTTGCCAGGTCCAATTTGTTTGCAGGGACAGGTTGGCTTCTGCCTTCAGATCTCCAAATCCCCAAAGAATGAACATTCTGAACTGAGAAGCCCCTTATATTAATTCAGTGTGTATACGTGTGTTTCCCCCCTGTGAATCTGTATGTACTAAAAATACCTGTGCTCTCCGTGGAGCCAGAGACCGCTGACAAAGGAATTTGCATTTGCAGTCAGAAACACCCTCGGATTACTTTTGAAATAACCTCCCTTACATTTTAAACAGGTTGGTGGATTCATCATTTAGACTGCCGCCAGGAGGCAGCTATTAAGAGATGTGGCTGGGAATGGCGTTTTTCTTAAAAGGTTAAAAAAAAAAGTGGTTATTTTCATTACAGTGTCGTGATTTTTCTGGTTTAAAAATAAAATCCCTTTGAACTTGGGATTCTTTAGACAGAGTGATATCTTTAGGAAAAGTAGGTTAATAGGAAATGCTTTTGGAGGAACCAGGTTGTCTCCCTAACTCTTCTGGAATGAGAGCAGGGGACCATGTTGATAAGACTGAGAGCAGGACACAGAATTGGGAGGGGGTGGGGTGGGGGAAGGGCTGTTCTCTTTCTGGGTCTCTTGGACCAGGGCAGGAGAGGGCAGGATGGAATTGCAGGATCAATTAGCAGCCTGCAAGTAAATTAACCAGCAAATTAGCTTTTCAGATGTCCAACTGTGTGTCTGTTCAAGTATTGCAGTCCTACCCGTCTGCTGTTTCTACTTTGCAGCAGAGTTAGTTGAACTTGGACACCCGTGGCAGAGGAGAGCTGGCCTCAGGGTTCCTGAAAGTCAAGCGCAGGGAAGTGGCCTGGAAACCACTCATGCTGCAGCAGAGAGGCTGTGCATTGGCAGCAGGGTGCCTTACAGGGGGAACCAGCCGATGTGAGTGTGTGTGCATGAGAGTGTGTGAGTGTGTGTGTGAGCGAGTGTGTGCATGTGTGTGCACGTTTGTGTGAGTGTGAGATGCAGAGGTTTGGGTGTGGTGATGGGTTGTTGAGGGCAAATGAAGACTTTGGTTCCCACTTGAGCAGAGGATCCCACCACCAGCAGATGGAGCTAGAGGTACAAGTTTGAAGGAGGCAGGCAGAAAGAATCTGCTGTATCGGATTTTCTAGAGACCTCATTGAATGGAGTTGAGGCAAGATCACACCCCATTGGAGTGGACATGGAGGAAATCCTGAATTTATGGAGGAGTTCTGCTTCATCACTAAGAAGCCAGTGTTGTTTTGACTGGTCGATTGATTTGCAGGTTGCAGCTAAATAACACCTCATTTGGGTTCAGGCTATGATTGTGGGGGTTACCAGCCCTCCCACCTAGAATTAGAAATTTATGGTTGTATAAGACATAAAGAGTATGAGGCCTCCTGTTTGTTTTACAGATGAGAAAACAGGCCTTAATTCTCAGGTGCGTCCCTCTGCTTCACTCCATCCCACCATCCAATTTTTTGGCCAAATTTTATTAAAATGTCTCTTCCATCTCTCACCCTTCCCCTCCAGTGCAGTCCTTCATCACCTCACACCTGAACTGCTTTAATCGCCTCCTAACTGTTCTCCTGCCTCCAGTCTTTTCCCACTCCAATTCATCTTACAAGCTGCCTCAAGATTAATCTTCCCCAGCACAGCTCTGATCATATCAGCAGCTCCCAGACACTTCAGTAGTTCTCCATTGCCAGCTATTGAATCAAGTCCAAAGTCATTCACCTGGCCTCCAGTCTGGAAATAACACAACTTCCCAGCCTTACTTCTTGTCTGCTCTACACATTCAACAGCTTTACTGAGCTGCTTACTGCTTCCCATTTACATCTGAATTTGGTTTGTCTCTATCTTTGTTATGTTTTTTTTTCTGCCCAAAGTGTTCTCCTCTTATTTCCTTTCCAAATTCCGGATCTCCTAAAATTCCAGCCTCCCTTCAAATGCAACCTTCTCCATGAAGCTGTCCTGATAATATCAGCTAGGAATATCTATTTCCTGCCATGAGCTCCCCAGGCATGCCATTTGGATCATTCATCTGTCCACAGATCCACATTATGTTGTGGCTCTTGGTGAACATGCCTGATCTCCCCTTTCTTGAAGCCGATTTGCCTCTTAAGATATTCACAATCTCTTAGCAATTCACTAAATCTTATTGGGTGAATGAATAAAAAAATTTGAACTCATAGACTTTTTCTTAAAACTTTTTTGTTAGTTAAGATGCAATTTTAGGTAGTGTCAGGTGATCTTTCCACCAGCTCAGAAATGGGAGACGAGCGGCTTCCTCTCTGGAGTACTCCATTTCCCACTGGAGCTGGGTTGCCATGAGGAACTACCTCCCCAGGCTGAGCTCCCCTTTTCTCAACTCTTTATTAAGGGTACTAGTGCAGATCAGGAGGTCTCGACTTTTAAATTTCTACACTGTCATCTACTTGGCAGAAAAGTCTGCATTCTGGGTCCCCTCCCATTGGTAGTGGATTCAAGAGGTCAAATGGGTTGGGACCCCTTGCACAGCTGTGCTTCCTCCCTTCGCTTCCTACAGCTCATTTTGCAGCCGTTGTTTGAGAGAAAAAGAGTCCTTTGGCTCTATCACCCATTGGGCAATTCTAAGGTTATGTTTTCTACCTTTCATAGTTGGAAGGTGTTTCTTTTTTCCTTTGTGGTAGATGCAGGAGCAAAGTAATTGTTGAGGAGTTCCGTTGTCTCTGACATGGGCTAACGTTACATGGCATGCCCCAGAAATGTCCTGTCCTTTCCTTACTCATCTTTAGTCTCAAATCAAATTTAAAATTATTTCAGAAGGCTTATATGGTGTCAGCTTTTAGGCTCCCAAATGCCATTTCTGCAAAGTGATGCTCTAATTGTATTTCATTCTTAATAGGATTATAGATTTTTAGAAGCAGAAGGAAGTCTTCATTGTGGTCCTCAGGTCAGCTGCTTCTCCCACTTGTCTTCTCCCATGCCCTGACTGTCCTGCCTCATCCAAGAGGGCTGCAGCAGCTCCCGCTGGGATGGGAGTGCATCTTAAGGCCACCCTTTGGCCCACCTAGCTCTGAACCATTAGTATAATCTAAGCGCTGCTGGCTGACTTTCACTCACCTCCTCTTTACCCTAAGGAAGTTTGTCACAGCTACAGCTTTAAATCAGCTAGGATCTATTGACCATTTAGTATGTACTATGCAAAAAACATCTCACCTAATTCACACCACACTGCACAAAGTATATGGTACTATAATCCCCAACTGTACAAGATGAAAAAACTGAGGCATACATAGAGAGTTTAAGTACCTTGACTAATGCCCCAGACATTAAAAGGTAAAGCGAGGATATGAGCCTGGAAATTATAACTATACAGTATCTGCTCTTAATTTTACTACATTCTTGTGAAGACAAAACCTTGGCAAAAGGAATAGTTGTCCCATAGTGAAGTCATAGTAGAAAAAGAACATAGATGCTTTGGATATTTAGATAGAGCTGAATTGAAACCTGGCTTTATAATTTACTAGTTGTGTGACTTTAGGTTAACAGAGACTTTCTCTGTTAGCAAAATGGGACAATAATGCTATTGCAAAGGAGGAGCACGATGACGGAGGTTCTATGTGTGCAAGTGCCTACGAATAGTGATGGTGAATATTACATGCTCTCTAAATGCCATTAGTTCCTTTCCTGCTAGTATAAGATGTGGGAGAACTTTACTTTCTGATGATGGATGTACTTGCCCCATGATTCCTCTGGAATGAGATCGAATGGCAGGCTGTGAGCCACACAGAACTCTGTTCTTTAAGCAATGTCCCTTTGTAACTTTGAGCTGTATCACTCACTCGCCTTCCCCCTGGGGAGTGGGCTACCTTATCATTTCCAAGGTTCAAGGTCATTGTATTTCCCTAGAACCTTCAAGGTTAGAAAGTGCTAATGGAAAGACACCAACTTGCAAAATTTAGAAGCCAATTCTCAGAGAGAAAGTGATTGAAATAAGACTCTTTCAGCCTAGAGTGTAACACTTCTTAATCAGAAATGAGCATAAGAAATGACCTGTGTGTACCGTCTCAACACACAATTTCTATTGTTTTTTCAAAGATAGCTTCTAGGCCCCCTCACTCGCCTTGAAACCTACTGAATCAAGGCACCTGAGATGGAGGCTCAGGTATATATGTGCTAGGGTGATGCAAGGTGCTAGGTTTGGGACTTGGCCTCATTACAGTCTTCAAGTATAAAGGAAGCCTGTCAGGCAGCACCATTATCCATTTTACAAGGCTGGAGTTAAAGATGCAGTCAGTTTATTATCTGTTGCCACACATGCTGACCAGTACCAAGAAAGAGTTTGGGTGCTCACGTGAGCCGGCATGGTTCTGTTTTCATCAGTGAGAACAGTAAAACCAACACACGTCCCTCTTAGTTTCAGCAGCTCCGAGCTAAATTGAGTGTTCAGTTGCATTTGGTTTGCCAGCCCAGGTGGCGTCCGATGCATTTCTACCCTTGCTCCTTTTAACTGGTCTGTGTTCCTGTTTTCCTTTACAGCGACTCTGCTTTATATATATTTTAACATTGCAAGCTGCCTCAGACCCTTTTTGTGCGTAGGTGGAATACAAATCATGAATAAATAAATAAAGCTACTGAGGCAATGAGTGACTTCTGAGAAAGTGGAGGTATCATAGACAGGCAGGCACAGCAGGAATGAAGATTATTATAGCGTGCTTTTATCCTTTGAGGATAAAACTGTATTTATCAGCTATGAAATATTGTTTATACATCGTTGCCTCTTATATGTTTAAAAAATGATTTGTATCAACGTACATAAGTACTTGATCAATATGAGCAATTTGCATTTATGGACTTTTTTCCCTCCCTCTTAACCCTGGGAGAAACATCCTGGTAGTAATGCCTTCTCCAGCTGCAGCCCCACCCTCCCCTCCCAAGACTCATTCTCCCAGCATTATTCCTGTGGCCATCCTGCCCTTGTTCTCAGTAGATCCTTTCTCCCTTATCACTCTAAATTTACAACTGCTGGTCCCGCAGGTCCTTCCTTTCTCATCATGTACCTTGTCTCCTTCCTCTTGTCTCCCTGCAGCTTCTCCCAATTAAGAATGAAGAGCATCAGCCAATTTCAGTCCTAAAATTTGGAAAAACTGTCAGTGCCTTCAAAGGGTTTTGAGGTGCTTCGTGGAGACGTGCTGTGTACACAGGCAGATCTCCCTTGGTGCTTCCACACAATTCATTCCTTCTCCCTTGCTGCTGGATGGTTTCTAGTGCACCTAAGATGTCTTATTACCAAGTTATTCTCTGCTGGGTACAATCCCACCAAATCCCAGATGTCCTCCGGCAATAGTAGAATAGATCCAAGCAGATCTGGCACAAACTAGTCACAAACAGGTGAGGTTGCAAATTTCAGGAGCTTGGACCAGACCTTAATTAACCTTGAGGAAAGCCTCCTTTAAATGTTCCTGTGGGTGTAAAGTTTCAGGCAGATTATGCACAAGGACAAATAGATATTGGCATACGTAGGAATGCCCAGATTCATCAATTTCTCAGTGCCCTTTCTATCCTGTCGCTCCATTTGTCTTGATTCTCCAAAAGGGCCAGCAGCTGCCTCACATATTGGCTGGCTCAGCCAGGATCTATGTGCATCAATTTTCCTTTTCACAACAGCCATCCGATTCATATTACCAAATAGTTACTTACCCTTTTCTAATTTTCTTTTTTCAAATTTTAGTAAACTTGAAAAGAAAACACTTGAGTGAACTTACCTGTGTGCAGGTATAACTGAAACGATGGTGATAACAAGTAGAATGAATATAAAATGCAGTTGTTGGGGAGCAGATGTAGCTCAAGTGATTGAGTGCCTGCTTCTCATGTACAAGGTCCTGGGTTCAATCCCAGGGTATGTCTTTAAAAAAAAAAAGTTGTAACATTTATAAGAACACATCCAATTTGGTGATGTGTATCCTTCCCTCAGTCAATAGTGGCTATATCAAATGCTGGTGCCATTGAGATTTTATTGATGATTTTTTCTGTCATATTGTTAGACATTGGTCCAAACTTGGAGAGGGCAATGTTGGCAATTAAGAGCAGCATGAAAGTGTTTGGTCCCAAATCTTGGTGGTTGCTTCTTATTCTTACCCAGATTCCCAAGGTTCAAGGTCTAGAAGTATGTAGAATGGGAGAAATATTGTCCATGCCCTCCCCATTTGCATATAAGTGACATCAGCCTCTGACTGATAGTCCGGAAAGACATAGAATGAGACTTTCAAAACCCTGACACATACCATTCTGCCTATAATCATGTCTTTCACTGTGATTTTAACTAATTTTATTCAGGGTGAATTGAATTTCATCATTATGCTTAATTTTTTTCCAATTTTCACTATTAAATACAAAAACAACAGCAGAAGCATCAGCCAAATAACAAAAGATTCTCCCTTTCAGAAAGATTGCTAAGCACCATATGAAAAAAATACATAAATCTTTACTGTTAACAACTTACTTCATATGAGTTTTCAGCTCAACTGGTTAAATGCAAAATACACTGTGGGATAAATCCCTCTCCATTCCTTCTAAAACAGCCTAAATTGCCTAAATGTAGGGGAAAGTTAGAGTCTTTTTGGTTTGGTTAATCAACTTCTACCAAATGAGTAATAAGAGGCTTCATTATTACCAAACATAAAATGTCATAACCCTGTGCTCAATCCTAGTGGGGATTTTTGGAACGAGGTATAGGGCTGCAGAAATAAGAAACTTTCTTTTGATTTGTGATCAGAAAGAACTTTGATATCAGCCAACTATGCAACTATATTAGGTTTCCCACACTGGTACCTGCTTGTATTTGGGCCCAACCGAGGCAGCAGGTGGACACAGGTGAGAGCAGGGACTTGAACTCAAGCAGTATCAATGCCCTGTCCTGGACCCTCTGTTCATTAGCTGTGGCTTGGATACTTTACTGAATCTCCTGCAAAATGGGATTCATGCTTCCTCCTTTGAAAGATTTATCCTTACTGCTCACCCTCTCCAACCTAACTAAGCAACTCTGGCTTATTGCTGTCACATACTAGGCTTCCTGAAGATATTTTATGTACAGAAAGGTCTCCTACACTTTATAAGAAAAAAGATTGACTATCACTGCTTATAACGGTTTTTAAGTTTCTTGAGGGCAAGATCCATGTTTTGTTCATCACTCTGCCTTTTGAGCTCAACTGTGGACCTGATATACAGTAGGCTTGCCAATGGTGTTTTTTGGAATATTGAATGAATGAATGAATCTATAATAACAGAAAATCTATAGTTTCATGCCTCTCAGCCAAATACTTTTGTGGTTGGAGTTTTAATAGAGGCAGAATAAAAGGGAAACATACATAGCTATTCCTAAATAAATCAGGGATGTCTCTCATAGTATGTGAAATATATACTGGATTTTAAGTTACTATAAGGCAGGAGTATTCCTACAAAATCCTCTATTTACAGTGATCTGTCCATACACTTGCACGATTAACCATTTAATAAAGGCTGTTCATAATGATGCCATTGAACATGGTGATAAAACTCTGTTCTGTGGTCTTTCACGAACATTGCCCCAGCACCAGATATGACCAATTTGAAGATCTTTTACCCACTAATTTCTTTGTTCCATTGTTCATTCACTGCTATTCCCTTCTGCAAAAGGCTTTCTAATGGCTATTTTTCGGTTCATCCTCCTTTTAAGGACGGAGCAGTGGCATCCTAAGGGCTAAGCGATGGCAGAGGCAGCTGACAGGCAGGAGAGAGGGGCTCTGGGTGCAAGGAAGAGCCAGGCCAAGGGAGCAACTCCTGACAATTTTGTTTTGAACTTTCTGTTATTTCCAGTAAAGTGATTTCCTTGACATTTTCTTGTGGCATTTGAAGGAGGGAGAAAGTAGGTGCTTTTTTTTTTTTTTTCTTTATCATCTTTTTCCTTTTTTCCCTCTCCAAAGTGATTTATCTGGTCTTCCTCCAAAAGCCAACACTCCTCAGAGTCTAATAACCAGCATGATGGTTGCAGAAGGCTAGATGGATGCACATTTGTGCTTCTCTGCAGGTGTGAATACCTGCATTTGGATATGTGTGCGTGAAGGCAGGTGGAGGCAACAGCTGCGGTCATACAAGCTTGAATACTATCATGTAAGCTTGTGCTCAAGATCCCAGGAAAGAAACAGGTTGCTGGATGCAGATTGAGGGGTGCTCTCGGATCTGCTCCACTCACCTCTCACCACCTTCCGACTCTCTGGCCTGCGAATCAGCCACAGCCAATCTGTAATCTCCAGCTTGTCCTCAGGTACCTGGCCTTCTTACTCACCCCGTGTGCAATCATAAAAAGACCAATTAATTTTAATCTTAGCCCAAGCAAAACATAATTAGACAAATCTGCTAGAAGAATATTATATGAGGCGTTCCAAAGCCAAAAGCAGGTCAAATTCTGCCACAATGAATGTGGGAAATGGCATGTTTCCTCTTCTTATACTAGAACCAGCTTCATAGAAATATTACTTATGAGTTTTATCATCCACAGGAACTGAGAAAGACTAGGATTCATGGCTACCCTGATTTTCTCTATCTGTAGGATGAAAATAATAGTGGCTATGTCTGAAGAACAATGTATGATTTAATGAGATAACGTGCAAACTGTAAAGTGCTGTGTGATTTTTGATTGAGCTGATGATTACGCTATGGCAACGGTGCCTAACAGAATGACCTTCTACAGTAGCCACTCTCTGATAAGTGCCTGCATTAGTCAGTGCTGCCTGCCAGGACCTATAGAATCTCACCACCTTGATTTTCCTCACCTTTCTTCTCTGCTGGCTTGACTGGGACTTTGGATGGATGCTCTACATTCACGTGCACTTCCAGAAGGAATTTAGCCAGAATTCCTGACTTTCAAAAACCACCTAGAAATGTTCTCACTTAACAAGACTGCTCTGGCAGAGTCCCAGAGAAGCAGAGGCTGGCTCCCACATCCTGCTTCCCATAGGATGCCTCGGCCACAAAGCAATAATGAAATACACCCATCCAGGGCATGCTTAAATATCTGCTAGGTCTCCATTTTTCTTTTTTAAATGCTTACAGAATAGATGGAATTTATAATCAGAAACCATAAAATATATGATTTATTACTGATCTTGATGACAATATTTAATAAGTCGTGTATATTTAATCACATCTTTTTAACACACTGTTGTGGAATTTTACTTAAAGGGATTCCATCCTCTCTGTCAAGCTGCCTTTAACACCAAAGAGGAATAGTATTTTTTGAAACAAGGGGTGCAGATGTGTGAGAGTGCTCTGCTGCCCTCTGGGTGCTCCGCTGCCCTTGGGAAATGTCAGGCTGTCAAGGCAGGGCTGGCCTCTCTTCCCATGGAAAGCATTCTCACTGCACCTGGGATGTGACACCTGCCAGGACTTTACCGCCTACATCCAGGGCCAGAAATGCTGTATTTAGAGATTAATTCTTCCTTGAAGGTGTTTCCTTTTCAAGTATTCCTCATTAACATTCTGGAATCCTCAAAAGGAAAAAGAATTTTCAGTGAGATTGATGATTATGTGATAGCCCATTGGAAGCAACACCCTATGAGAAGAAGACTTGGGGGTTGGGGGTGGCAAAAGACCGAGATAAAAAGTGCTCAGTAGGAAATCATAAGAAGTCGGGGGCAGAATGTCACTTGCCTGATAGAATAGACCCTGCTTTTTCCTTCTGGGTCCCGGGTCTCTTAAAAGAAAGAGAGAGGGAGAAGGAGACCTTTGCCTGACAAGAGGCTTCATCACTCCTAAATATTGCAATGTTTCATTCTCCCAAATAAGAATTCTCTCTTCCTCACCACTATATAACCTTTCTGATCCAGAGATCAATATTCATGCCCCCACAACTTCTCCAATCCAGAGAATTCATTCAAATTTTGCCAACAGTGCCTACAAAGTCACTTTTTCCTTTCCGTCTTTTCAGAAACGCATATTCAATTCAGTTGTCATAATTCACCATCTCTTTCAGTCTGGAACATTTCAATGGTCTTTGCCTGTCTCTTGTGCCTTCATCAGACCTAAAGTATATCCAGACTTTTGTTTCCATAGGGTGTCCTTGAACCCGGGTCATTGCCAGCCTTCCCTTAAGGACCAGACTTGGGCTGTACACTTGCCAGGAAGACACACTGGGCTCTTCTCAGCACATGTACCAGGAAGCATAAGGTCCACCCATTCCACCCTTGGAAAAGCAAACTTGATTCCTTGTTCAGGGTGGTGTCTGCTAGGCATCTCCACTGCATGAACAGCCTTTCCTGGAAACTTTAAGGAAAGTCTAAATTTGAAATCCTGATGCCACAATAGATTCTACCATGATCTAATCGCTAAACTCTTTCCTCAATCCAAAACCCCAATCTTCAACACTCTTGATCTTAAATAAAGTAAGCTTAATGAAGGTAACTTGACAATATAGGGCAAAATAGAGGGTCTGAGGAAAATGTGAAAGGAGAATATTCTCTGTTGGCCTGGTGCCATTTTAATGGTTTAGGAAGGACGAGACTAGCTTCAAATTGAAAATATTCTCAATCTTATTTTTAAATA
>JAQZBX010022030.1:10555-31950 GCA_029593785.1 Cabassous unicinctus | reverse complement strand
TCAACATAATGTTTTTTTAAGGTTCATCCCTGTTGTAGCATGTATCAGAATTTCATTCCCTTTATGGATGAATAGCATTGGATTGTATGGTTAGATGACATTTTGTTTACCCATTCATCTGTTGATGAACGCCTGAGTTGTTTCCACTTTTGGGTTATTGTGAATAATGCTGCTATGAACATTGGTGTACACGAATCTGCTTGAACACCTGTTTTCACTTTCTTTGGGTATATACCTAAGAGTGGAATTGCTGGGTCATAGGGTAATTCTATGTGCAACTTTTTGAGGCATCAATAAATGATCTTCTTACCTAGCACTTTATCTTCTCACCTTGCCAGCAAAATATGAGCAAAGCGTCCCAGCACGCCACCATCCTTTGAACAAGACCACTAGCTAAATTGCCCTGGCCTGGGTTAGCACATGACACCTACAAGAGAGCTCAATAAAATTCATTAAATATGGAATGGATAGCTTAGGAAGGGAACCAATGTTTATTGAGTACTGGCAACATACCAGATGCTACTGGAGGCGATTCATGTACCTTATCGAAGCCTCCCAACACCACTCAGAGGAGGGTTACCATCCCTGTTTTTAAGGTGGAAGCTGCCCAACACCACCAGCTAGTAAGGAACAAAGAGAGACTCCGAGGCCACAACACCAGCTCTCTCCACAATACCATTTGGTGAAGTGACTGTTCTCTTGACCATAAGAGACAGCAGACAGTGAGGTGTGGAGATGGTTGAACAGGCAGTCAAGAGACCTAGGTTTTTCGCCCAGCTCAGCCTGATACCTCATTTCCCGAGACCTCAGACAGTGCCTGCCCGGCCCTGGCTGCAGTTTCTGCATGGCTGAAAGGAGAGGTTGAATCAGTCCAGTGCTCTCCAACGTGTGGGGCGTGGGCATACAAGAGGACTTTAAGACACTAGGGGATTAATTAGCATTGACATCCACGAGGAAAAAGATAATTCACCTTTAAATTTTCTTTCAGTTCTTCTCATTACCTCAAGAAGAACATCTCAATTTGACTGATTGATTCATTCATTCAAGAAATGCTTATTGAGAGTAACAAGAATATGCCAAGCACATTCTCAGCAATGGAGATCAGTGAGCCCAGCAGAAAGGGACCCTGTACTGAAAGAATTTACATTTGTGAGGTGTGGGAGTCAGACAGGAAACAAACAAATAAATAGATTTCAACAATATCATACTGGTATAAGTTTAAAATCGGGTAAGCTTCTAATGGCAGACTGGCTGAGGTATAAGAACACACAATTGGAGGTGAGACGTTGGAGTAGCTGAGAGTCAGCCAAGATATTGGATATTGAAGAAGTGACATCCTGTGGATGTTGAAGTCACCAAGAATGGTGACAGGAATGGGGTGGGGGGAGAGAATGAACCAGAGTTACAGTAATCAATGAACTAGGGGGTAGCCTGGGTACAGGTGTAGTGATGAGACTGGGATCTGTCAATGACAGAAGGAGCATAAGCTGATGATCGAGCCTGAGGATACGAACTTCATTGCACTGGGGGTCTTGGAGGAGGGAGGGGCATTGAAATGAAAGAGGCAAGGGGCAAAGCAAGAATACACAGTGTCAAAAGAAAAAGCAAAGCCCCAACCGGACAGGGCTGCAGGGGAATTGGGTGGCCTGGGGGCACGGGAAGGGGTGAACTCAGAGATGCACGGCCCAGATGTCCCTGCAAAGAAGGGCTTGTTGCGCCACTGCTGGGGCTTTCCTCAGGCCTGCGGAGAGCCGCTTCCCCGAAGAGCACATGCTTCCGGGATGGCCCCCCAGTAGCTTTGGGATGATGGGGCATAGCAGGAGATTGGATCTGATTGGAAGATAAGAACCAGGTGATGATGACCTTTGGTGACAGCGAAGGTAAACGGGAATCTAAGGCCCCGCCCAGGTTGTGGCTGATGGAGCAACCAGGCACATGGATTTCACCACTTTGGCCTTGTGTGTCTTAATACCTTCCTACCTTTCACGACTCTCTATTTAATAAAAAGAGAGCGAGCCGTCCTCTTTAGAAGGAATCAATGTCGAGCTGCTGCAACTCCTTACCTTTGTTTTATTTCTATTGTATTTATTGTTACTATTATTGTTGTGGCTCTTTGGTTACCTTCTCCTTAGGGTAAGTGAAACTAGTCTCTATTTATGATCATGACATAAGGTTTCCTTTAAAATACATTTACTTAAGTGAAAAAAAAATGTTAATAAAACCATTGCAAAAATGTGGAAGGTTGTATATAAGTAACAAGTTCAGTTAATATCGGCCTTGTGATTTCTCAGGGTCCTTCCTGCTCTGACATTCCATTTAGAATCCACAAGAATCCACAGCCAGGTGTTTTAAAGCACCCATCATGGGGCTATCCATTCTTAACCACTGCTGCACCACCTCGTACGGCCGCCCACCCACCGGCAGACAAGTGCATGCACGTGCACGTGCACACACAGCGAGTTCTGGTCATCCCCTCTGTCAATGGAGGCATGGAGAAAGAAATAGTGACAGTAAATCATCCTCAGCGCCGTGAATCAATCAGGAGTCCCACCAGCCCTCCTTCTCCCTGCCAGCCACACTGTAAACATTAAGTCACAGCACCCTGGGTGCCCAGGGCTCCCCTGCACCGGCTGAGTGCTCAGGTCTGCTTGATGGACTTCTGTGTACGTTGGCTCTTCTCCCTGCCCCCAGCCCCAAATTGCTGAACTTCGAGGAACCACAACAGAATCATCTGCTCCCTTTTGGATCTGCAGCCACCAATGTCGAGAGGCTGGAAGGGCACCTTCTAGATTCCTCAGCACTATAATTGCTGCAAAGGCCCCAGGCTTCCCATAGCAGAGCCTGCTGTGGAAAAAGCCAGATTCCTCTGGAGTGCCATTCCCCTGCCCACAGGAGTCAGGATCTGGATTTGCTTCAACTCCACCTCCTTGCCTTCATCTTGTTCCTTCCCAAGTTCCCTCTTCCTTTGGAGGAGTCTACATCTAGCTTTAGGTCTCCTTCACGTAGGAGAAATTTCTTTCTGCTTATATGTGCATTAAGAGAGGGCCTGTGAAGCAATCTGACTGAAAAAATAATTTTCCCCTGGACTGGCTTTGTTGCAGAGGCTCATATAATGCACATGTCATTATCAAGAGTGGAGTTTATCCATCTGAAACCAGCCATGACTATAAAGGGGGGCTGTTCTTTGTGAGGAAATGTTAGCTTCTTTCACTCCTTGCCCCCTCTGTCACACACACACATACATACAAACACTTTTTCTATCGTAAAAGAAACTAAACTCCTACTAAGCGGAAGTCTCAGGAGCATGCCATTCTTCTCATGGAAAACCCTGGCAACATCCCACTTTAATAGCCCAACTGTTCCTCAGGCTTCACCCCCCAAAAGAGACTTGCTGTGGCCCAGGTGATACTGATTCCTCTCGGGGCCTCAATCTCCACATTCCAGCTATGGGGTCCAGTTAGAGGCTACCAGCCCTTATGGGGGTCTTCTAGCTCTTACCTCAGTAAATGTTTTCTACAGGTCAAGTATTTTCACACCCATTTGAATCTGTATTCCTTAGGCTACACTAACATGGGTGTAAAAAACTAAAATTACAAACAGCATTTCTTTGGCTCTAACTGTATCTGCCCCGTGGGAGATCTAGTCCCATCACATTCCTCCTAAACGGCTTGGGGAGGTGTCTAGAAGGAGTCATATAAGATCCAAGAACTTGCTCTCTTGGGTATCCTTGTGCACCTGCCATTTCCTTCCCTTCTACAATGTTTTACTGGCGTGATACTGTCTGTCCTCTCAGATGACCCAAATGGTAGCCATGCTGGCAATATCCTCCCCCAAAGTTACCACTGCTGGTACCTCTTTCCATTGGTTCCTCCTCCTGGTAGAAATTGCCGGCACCTGACTCTTGGTGCTGGACCCTGTCAGTGTACACCAAAGATTTGTTTTTAATCCTCAGTGCTGGCCTTTTCAACCAAGCTTCTTGCCTTCCCTCGCAGTGATTGCGCTAATGGGTCAAAAAATCAGTTTTACAATTACTTAGCATGTCCTACAGGGGTTATTTGGCATATATTGTATTGCCTTTCGTTTTTAGATTTTCAATGACACAGAAAAAAAACCCTTGTTTAACTTTCAGTTTATCTCATTTAATTCTCATGACAACCCTCTGAAAAAGATCATATTATTATTGCCATTACACAGATGAGGAAGGTGAGTTTTAGTGAGCAAGATGGGCACATAAATGGCGTGTATTATTTTCCCAGGGATGTCGTAACAAATGTCCACAAGCTAAGCAGCTTAAAACAGCAGAATTTTTTTCTCTCACAGTTCTGGAGGCTAGAAGTCCAAAGTCAAGGTGTTGGCAGGGGTATATTCCCTCTGAAGATTCTGGGGAAGGGTTCTTCCTTTTTTCTGGTGGTTATCAGCAATTCTTTGGACTTCCTTGGCCTGTGGCAGTATAATCCCCATCTCTGCCTCCACCATTACATGGCATTTTGTGTCTTCAAGTGACATTCCCCTCTCTGTGTTTCTGTGCCCAAATTTCCATCTTTGATAAGGACACGAGTCATTGAACTAGGGTCCCCCCAATCCAGTGTGACCTCATCTTAATGTGATTACATCTGCAAAGACCCTATTTCCAAATAAGGTCAGATTCACAGGTACCAGGAGTTAGAACTTGAACATGTCTTTTTTGGGAGGTACAGTTTAATCCACAACATGGTGTATTTGGAATTCAAACCTAATTTTAACTCCCGGACAAAAATATCCTGCATTCTCTTGGTGCAGTGTACATTTTCTGTGTAGACCGAATTTCAATATTTTCCCCCCATAGAATTCTTGTACTTATCAGACCACTTGTGCTTACTTTTGGTTCAGGAGTGTGGCCAATACCCAACACTAATAATTCACAAAGATTATCATGTGCCTCTCCTAGAAGCTCCTGGGCTGACTTTATGAACTTTCTTCCCATCATGAGAAATTTCTTGTAACCAAGATTGAGATGAGGAATGTAGATTAATTTTCTGGCTGCTTTGTGTTCTATTTCTTATAGAAAAGTCTTGGTATGAAATATCTTTGTAGCCAGATTCTAGAAAGAGGTGGCATTAGCTTGATCTAAAATGCATGTGCTCTGTTTTCTGTGTAAACGTCAAAACCTTAACCTCTGATATTGAAAACCAAAAAAAAAAAAACAAAAAACAAACCTGTTATCTTTTGACCCGCATAAGTACACTGTTTTCATACTATCGCATTGATGCCTTTGATGCTTGCTTGTAAATTAATATACAGTGTTTATACTTGCAGTAGTCATTTGGGAACCTCTGCTCAAAAGGATGCCATTGCCTGGCCATTTTAAATACACCCAGAACTTACCTTTTAACTCGAGTATAATCAGTTTTCCCTGTGACAGGAATGTGGAATTAAATGCCTAAATTAATCCACATCCCTGTTGCCAATATCTATTTTTAGTGAGATTTAGT
The DNA here is from genome assembly GCA_029593785.1 of Cabassous unicinctus. NCBI lineage: Eukaryota > Metazoa > Chordata > Mammalia > Cingulata > Chlamyphoridae > Cabassous > Cabassous unicinctus. The sequence continues at coordinate 26,479 of JAQZBX010022030.1, read as the reverse complement.
TGTTGGGGGAAAACGTACTGTTTGAGACTTATTCTGACCTGGAAAATTAAGAAAGAGGCTTAGGCTGCTTTAATAACACTTCGCAACTGTATTCTTAACACAGGTGGGATGGGATAGGACTGCTAGTAGAGGGGATTACCTTGGGGGAAGATGCAGCTCAGAGAGGCTCAGCCAGTTCAGAGATTTCTCCAGCCATCCAGGAGAGGGTTTGGAGGAGAGAGGGGGAGCAGATTGGGAGGAGAGGGCATCAGTGAGGAGCCTATTCCCTTTGGGAGCTCCTTCCCCAGGACGTGGGCTGGTGGCACAGGCACAGTCTCACAGGATTGATCCCGCCTCCGCGGAGGGGAGCTCACATATACCAGGAGCAGATGAAAGCTGTGTTTGATTCTGGAACAGGCCTCTGCTGCTGGCCCAGGTGGCATTACTCAGTACCATTCCATACTTTGCAGGAAAAGCACAGCGGGCTTATAATGCTTGAGTTTTTAAACATTTGGAAGGCTGTGATGCTATAAATAAGCTTCCTATGTCAGAGATTAAATCAACCAAGATGCCTGCCATGCCAACTTTATTTCTGAAACAACGTGTTTTCAACAGAAATCAAAATACGTGTTAATCCTTCCCTTCTGACAGGCTAATACGAGCCTGGAAAACCACAGTGGAGACCTACAGAGAGGACGTTAAGTAGCAGAAGTGGTGTCTGCGTGGCTTATCTATTGAACAAGGCTGCAGCCACTCTTCATTCTGGAAGTCTTTTGCCTGAACTTGTGGTCTGGTGCTGCAGAATTAGGACTGGACTGGGCTTCTTTCTTCAGAAATAGACTTGGCTGTTGTGTTTGGGATAAACCAACACTGAGTCGTGTCTTTAGGATGATTAAAACTAGCTAGTGAATGGTTGATAAATTTTGCCAGTCCAACACCCATTCCCCCTTCTTTTGGTAATAGCATCCTGATTTTCTCCAAGCCATTCTTCTCCTGCTCTTTGTCCACGTGGTTCTGTGTGGGTGACTCCATCCACGAGCTCCAGAGATGGTCTTGGGCTAACCATTCAGAACCTACCATCTCCTGGGCCATGGTCATTAGTTCAGAGGTGGGTTAATAACAGTACATCACAGTACATCTTGGACTTGGCTGGAACTGTTGGGAAAGAGGGCCTCTCTTTTTCATTGAGGTTACCAGGCTTGAGCTGCTGAGCTTCATCTTTGCTACATGATCATCTCTGATTGGAGCCAGGCTAGAATAAAGCAGAAAGAAGAGATAGAGTAAGTCCTTATGGCATGGTTTTAGCACCTGGATACAGCCTTGGACTTGTTGCTTACACAAATGAATACTGTTATTTTTCATCAAAAGTGAGTTGGCCTTCTGTCACTTGAAATTGCAATAGTCCTGATAAATTCAATAGTCCAGCGGGTTAATTCAGTCAAACTGGTCAATTGAGTGACAAAATGTATCTATGGATTTATCAAACTGTTGTTAGACTAGATTTTCTCTAACTTAGTGAGTTTGGTCTGGCAGCCTGGGGCAGACTCAGCTCCATGGAAGAAGGTGGCCATTGGAACCCCTGCAGTACTAATGTTGGTCCTACAAAGCTGCGTGTGGAGGCTGGTGAGATACTGCTGAAGAGCTGCTCCTGGGAGCTGTGCTGTGTCAAATGGAGATGGTTTGGAACCCTTGCCTCTAGGAAGAAGTACACGCTAAACCAGGGATCCTTAGCCTTTAAGAGATATAATAAGATTTTCTACCCTCTCCCTAGAAGGATTCATGTCTTCTTTCTCCAAAAGTTTCCTATGTAACTATGGGTGACTCAACAATTCACAGAGACAGCCCCTGGAGATTCCAGCTCCCACATTAAGAAACTGGGCAGATGACTTATCTTTTATATTTTACAAGATTTCTTGTCAAGTATACATTTGCTGGCTAAGGTTGCTGAGGTCTAAGGCTATGCCCCGGGCCCTGTTCTTAACATGTAGTATTTACTTTTCTTTTTACAATGATCCTATGTGGTAGATGCTATTATTATACTAATTATGAATACAAATGAATAATCTGAAATACAGAAAAAATATGTAGCTTGCTAGAGTCACATGACTTATAAGTGGGGCAAAGCCCAAACCCAAGTATAGAAGACACAAGAAGCCACATTCTAAATCACTTCACTGGCTTTATAAATTACTCTGCTAATGAGTCATAATGCCTACCAGTTCATTCTGGTTTGAAATCTTAGGTCTAACTTAAATCCATCAACACAGTTTAAACCCATTGCTTCATGGAGTTAATGTGGCAACATATTGGTTCAAATCCCAAATTAGGCATGTAGCTTGTAGTAAGTATTTGAGACTCAGATTTTTCATATGGGGAGTATGGTTGATAAAGTTTTATATTATTTTCTTTTCCCTTTTTTTTTTTAAATTTGGGAGAATTACAAAAGGAAAACATCCTTATAAAAACTCAATACAGAAATATAAACAGTACAAAATCCCCCTCAGTGTATTCCTGCTACCCCATCCCGCCCCTGAGAGGTAATCAGATTTAACATTGGGTAGGCATTCTTTCAACCCTTTTCTATGAATTCACAGTCTTTCTACAAAATATGTAGAGTTTATTTTTAAACAAAAATAGAATCATATATGTTGGCACCTTCCCATGTCAATACCTGTAGATGTCTTACAATGTTTTTGATGGCTGCGTCTAATCCACAGGTATGGATTTACATACTTTGTTTCACCATTCTCTGACTGATGGATGTTTCAATTGCTTCCAATTTTTTGATTATTTCAAACCCTGCTGTGGTGAATATGCTTGTACACATATCTTTGCTCACAGGTGCAACTATTTCTAGAAAGAAGATCCCTCGAAGTAGAATTGCAGGGCCATACATACTTCTCTATAATGAAGTATATGCATGAGAAACCATTTTTGGCATCATTAAAGGGATCCAGTGAGACATCCTAGAGCTTGCTAGGCTTGGCTCTTTTTCCTGTGCTCAGGATCATTCTGGCATGGGGACAACGTGCCTTCTTGGTTGCTCTGGTTGTCACACTCCCACTGCAGCCTTCTTTATATTCAAGGGCTCGTCTGAACCTGCCTTCCCTTGACAGCGCAGGGCTTATGTTTATTGTGGCAGATTTGGAGCCAGCTTCCCAAGCTATGCACACCTCCCCTCTGAGCACATGCTGCCCACCTGCAGACCTCAGCTGGGGCTTCGAGCTGCCTCGGGCTGCTGATGAACCCGGCAGCGACTGGCTGTGCCCTCAGAGATGCCCATGGCCAAAGTCGCCGTCTGTTGAGATGGCGAGGGCAGTCAAAAGCATGGCTGCCTGAGATGCTAATGCTTCATGCCTACAGCCTTTGACAAGACCTCATTAATTGGTTCACTCATTTCACAAATATTTTTTGAGCACCTACCACGAACCAAGTACTGTGATAGGATTCAGGGGTACAACTGATCACCAAAAACACACATGGTCCCCCACTTAGGGTGTCGCTAACAACGTTACAGTCTCTCCTCCTCATGCAATTTGGGTTCATGTCTTGGAAAAACATGAAATGAAAGATATGTCAGAAAAGGTGTTTTAGCAACCAGAACTCATCTATCCAAGGTGGGGTGAGGACAAACGTTCCTTTGAAGAAAGCAAATGACATTCTATACTGCAATGGTAATGTGACAGGCTCCTGTGGTAGAAAATTAAATCAAATGATGTTAAGGAATTTGCCTCCATCTCCCCTTCTTCCCCCATAGAGTTGTTTCCTCTGGCCCCTGCTGAGGGGACCACTTGGTCTCTTTCCCCCCAGCACAGCCTATTGGACCAGGATTGAAACCCTGACTCAATCCTGACTTAAGGACAGTTGGCATCATAACATCAGGACTCAAGTCATGCATTTTGGGGGCAGTTTAACTGGGAAAATGGAAATGTGGAACCATGTCCCAGTTCATGGGCCAGTGGAGCAGAGAAAGCCACGCTACAGAAAGGGGGGTGGGGAGGGAGAGAGAGAGAGAGAGAGAGACAGAGAGAGAGAGAGAGAGAGAGAGAGAATGAAGCAGGTAGAAGGAAAGAAGCAGAGATGAGAACCATGAGGTCCCAGAAAGATACAGAGAGGTGGAGAGGAGAGCTCCTTCATGGCACAATTCTCTCCTCACTTCAACAGCACTTCTTGTTCCTGGATTCCTTGAGGCTTCCCCGAGTCATGCCAACAAATCCTTGTTTTTTTCTCTTGAGGTGACATGATGGTTCCTCTTTCTTATAACTACCAACCCATGGCTTAAGACAACAGCTGCTTCCTCCTTTGTACTATTGAGAAAAGAGCAATAGAGAAGCTACTTTTCAGTCTGTTGGTAGAGGCTAAACATGATACATTCTTGGAAGACAGATTCTGTGTGGCTCTATCTGCCATTTCTCTGGCAGTCTGGTCATTTTGGAAACGTGCTGAAGTCTGTCCTCAGGGACTCCCTAAAGAAGGCTCAGCTTGGAGGATTCATGAATCCATTTGCTCATCAATTAGGGAGCCGTGGAAGCAGACACTCTGTGGGTGGGATGTTCCACACTGCTCTCTGCTGGTTGGAATTGAGAGACACGGCGCATCCCCGATGAGAAGTGTCCCCAGAAATGTGGCCTTTCCTTGGAGGCCAGTGAAGGCTCTGCTATTTTTTTGTTTTTCCCTGAGAAACTGACAACTTGGACAGGCCAATTTAAACTGAAATTATTATTTTAATTCAAGCCTGGAAGTTCAAAGTCGGTGAGAAAACAAGGAAATTCCCAAAGAGTTTCTAATCATTGGGTGGTGGTGAGGGGTAGGAAACAACAGGACAGTCTGGGAAGAAATACTTCCTCTCAGTGACTGGGGAATCCCATAAAGAGGAAAACAAGTCCATATTATTGCTTTAATTACACTAACATCAGCACACACAAACACACATTTCTCATTTATTGTTGGATTGCCGTGATACGAAACCCACACACATCCATCAGGGGACAACTGGATGAATCGGAGTAAAAGACAGTGGCTTTCAGGGCCGGGCAAGTTAACTTCAGTTCAGTTCAGTATCCCCCCGAGAATCTCAGTGAAGATGAATCTCCTTTTTCCAGAAGCTTTGAAAGAAATGGAACTTAATAACCTTGATAGAGGAATTTGTCACGAAAGACACTTTAAAGGACAGTGAAGCATCTTCTCCCTCCTCCCAGCCCCACTGCCTTGTTCCCTGTGACCTGTCCACTGCTCTCCACACTGACAACAAAAAATTCTATCCACTCCGCAGGAGGACCCAGCGCAGATGCCTATGCCCCTGAATTCCCAGCGCCTCGAGGTCTCCTTTGTGGGTTTTCTCACTCAAACTGGCACTTTGCATACAGTGCTGAGCGGCAGGGCATTAAGGAACAAATCTGGTTTCTTTCTTTGTCTTTATTCCCCCTTCCCTTCCCCCACCCCATCCCCTCCTTTAGATCGGTGCCTTCAGCTGTGTATAAATTAAGCACATTCTTGTGCTTTTGCAGGTCACATCTGGGATATTCTGGGCATCTCTGGTATAAACTCTGAATTTATGAAACCGGTAATTTGCTACTCCCAGCTTATAATGTCTGACACTGTCACTGTTTGCTTAGAGTTTTGGTATCTGATGTTCTTAATGTTAAGGTCAATTTTATTGATACTGAACTCTATGCCCTCATTTCTTTCCCCATTGCATTTTTTCGAGGCACACAGAGAGGATAACTAATCTTAATATCTTGTGTTCACAATTCTATTTAGCATGAAATCAGTAACTGACATATTAATTATAATAATCTGTTAAATATACTTTACCTACATGTTAATTATGGGAGACCATTCTCATTTATTTCTCTGGGTAGCCTATTAATTCAACCCAGATGGTACAGCTTTGTGAGACGGTAACACTGAGCATTTGCAGAATAAATCATGTTGCCAAGATACAGCAGCAAAAACGTTATCACATCTGAATAAGCTTTAGTATGATATAACCATGAAAGAAAACTTACCTATTACTCACAGACTGGAGCTTAGTTAAAAACAGGATCAGTATGCCAAATGTTTAAAAAACATTTTTTTGAACATATAATGGTTTCCTCCAAAAGAGTTGATTCTTTATTTAAGCCCAATGCCCCATAAATAATTCCAAAAGGGGGAAATGGAATCCTGACGCAGGGGTTCATGATAACTTGGGGGGAGGGGAGGGAGGCAGCTGTGCTTTTTTTGGACATTCTGATGTCAAGACTGGCGTCATTTGGGGAAGTGTTGAAACACCCCTTCCTGCTTCCTCCATTTTCTTGCCTTCCTTTATTCATGGATACTAATAGGCAGAACTTTGGGCTCCATCTCTTGAGGACTCTCTAATTTGGGCCATATTTATATTAGGAAGTCCAAGTCATATCTGATTGGGATGATTTCAATGATGATTGGGATTAGTCAATGGGACTCCAATATCATCTTTCTGGGGAAGCTCTAGCTCCCCTGGCCAGAGTGGTTTTCAGTTCAGTAATGGGGTTCAACAAGTTATTTACTCACAATTTATTTCCATGGAGAACTGTACTAGTTCTTGGGAACCAGGGGTGAGCAAAATTCATGTGGGCTCTGCCTTCACAGAATTTATGATCCAGAGGGGAAGCAATGAAGCAGGCAATTATACTATAGTGTGTCTAGGACCATGCTCAGGGAACTTTGGCTGTCAGAGCATATAGCAGAGGCCCCCAACCCAGACCTGGGGGAGGCTGAGAGAAAGCTTCCCAGAGAAGCAATTTGATCACTGCCTCTGAAGGATAAGCAGGAGGGAGTCAAGTGAAGGGCTAAAGAGTGTTCCAGATAGAAGGGACAGCATCTGCAAACAGTGCATCACGTATTTGTGGAACCGAAGGAAATTGGCGCAAGAAGAGCATGAGTTCATTGGGAAAGGGGGTTGGAGAGACTTGAAAGAGATGTAGCTAGTAAAGGTGCAGGGGCTAGCTCGTGAGGGTTCCTGTAAACCACACGGAGTTCAGCCTGCATGCTGAGGGCACTGGGGGCCTCTGAAGGGTGTAAGCATTGAGGTGACACAGTCAACGTTACATTTTAGGAATTTAGGGAGCACCGTTAATAGAATGGCGCTATTGTCTAAGCAAGACATGATGGTGTCCTGGACCAGAAGAGATACTGGGCTTTTTTCACCTTCCTCATCTCAGCCCTGCTTCAGTCCCTTCTTCTCTTTCCCAAGCCTTTCCTGATGTCTCCAGCTGTCATCAAGCCCTCCGTTCTCTGAGCTCCAATAGCAATGTTTTATAAACGGCTTTATATTTGAAGACAAGCAAGGGTGAGGGCCCCGCCTTTGCTTCTCCACTCCCGTGGACACCTTTACAGTTGCATCCATCCCTGCTGAGATGTTTGAGGACGTCTCCTAACTTCTCTCCTCCACTGACACACAGCTAGCTTGTAGTCACTACTTCTACAGGTAGCCAACTTGTCACTTATGATCGCTTTGGCTACTTTTTTGTATATAAAATACGTATTTTGTGATTGTTTCTTGACCACTTAATCTGTAAACAGCCGCCCCCTCATTCTCCCTGAGAGCTCCCTCTCCTTTCCTTCATAGAATTGGTCACAATATGCAAACAAAGCTTAATTTGATTTGCCTGCCCATTTGTACTTTTTTCTGCATCCTCCACTAGACTTCACATTACTTCAGGGCAGAAACCATGTTTGTTTTTCCTCCTCATCGTCTTCTGAACAAATACCACAGTGCCTGGCACACAGTTGGCGGGCAAGAGATAAAAACGACTTGACTGTGTGACTGCGTTATTTCTCTAAAATCGAAGGCTCTTTAACTATTGGAGAGAGCACTTGGCTCTCAGAACACATTTCAGATGTGTTAAGCTGAGAGGAAGAGATGAAAACTGGAGATGCAGAAGTGGGAACTGCAAGCCAAAAATGTGGCGGTGACCAGAAAACGGCCTTTTGTACTAATAATTAGAATTTACGTAACTGATTTGTGCAGAAGATGAACCTGTCAAGCTGACTGGCTTGGTGATTGTCCGGCTGGACCAGGGGAGAAATTAACCTGCAGAGAGAGGACTGACGGAGAGGGGAGAAATTGGGGGCATCCAAATAGCAATTCCAACAAGCCTGTGTATTTCAGAATGGCGTGATCAGTGCAGAATTGGTTTTGAGTTTTAGATTCTGCCTGCTTTTGTTTTCTAAGAAATAACCAACTTTCCTTCCTTCCATTTCTTCCTTCCTTCCCAGCTACCTATCTTCATTTGTTCATCTATTTATTCAGTAAATGCTTCTTGAGAACAGAAACATCCTAGGCTCTGGATCTTGCTGGAAAGTGACTATTAGAGAAGTGGGTGGGTAAGCTTTACGATGCTAAAAGTAAAGAACACCTCTGAAATGAAAGCCAAGGGTGAGACCTGGCAGAAAGATTTCCAGCTGAAAGACTGTGTTGAGCCGGATTTGACCCCCGGCTTCTCTTGTGAGAAAGGCCTGGGGGCTGACATAACTGCTGAACCCTCTCAAATCACAGCTGCGCCCCACTCGTGGGCTTGAACCTCCACCAGAACTCCACATCCACTACATGGTTAAGAGGAACTTCTAGCTGGGGAATATAAAATTGTAAATGGCACAGATAACGTCAGTCTGAGTTACTGTTTTCAGAATGACACAGATGTTAGGATAAGGGAACATAAATGGAAATTAAAGAGAAACAAATTCAGAACAGATGTCAGGAAGCATTTTTTTCATGCGGAGAATCACAAATGTGTGGAATGGCTTACCAGGCTCGATTGTTAAGGCAAAGACACAGGGGACATTCGAGAACTGATCAGATGGCATCATGGGGGAATGAAGCAGTAAAAGAGGAAATGAGCATGCATACGGCGACCGGCTTTCAGCTAATCCTCAGCGATGGCCATGTTCTTATGTTCCTGGTGCTTACATACTTACCTTGGATAAACACACGTAATTTCTTTGCTTTTAGTTTTCACAGATTGTGCCATTCTCAAAATAGTTATTTTCACATCATAAAGATGACATTGGCAGAGCAGGAGAGAGAGACCTCCTTTTCTGCAGGTTTTTCTTTTCTTCTTTTTTTATTTGGAGGGAGAGAGTTGTTGTTCATGAATTGTGCATGGAAAATGAACTTTTAAAACGTATATTTCTATCTAACACCAAAGAGCAGAGAATGATCATAAACCAACCAGCCCTCTGTACTGCCTCGCAGAGCTGGAGTTCTAACTACCACTAAGTACCTAATCACCAGGGGGGTCCATTGGAGAAGTCCTCTAAAGGTTTCTTTACTTCTGTGCCTCCAGCTAATGGCCTCACTGTGCTTGAGTTCTTTTAAAAATACCACGTGCAGGAGAGAAGGAAGTCAAGCTAGTTGTCAGCTTTCGACAACTACTTACTGAAAAGAATTTGAACCAAGGACAGGGCAACAGGAAATCCGCAGGTCCTTGACCACTTGTTTTTCTTTCCATGGTCATGGTGCCTTCAGAGCAGCCCTGAAGAGACTGGAACCAGCTGCCCTTTAAGAGGGTATGGGTTGGGGTAAGACTTATGATAATAGGAAGGAGAGGAAAGCAAGGACTCTAGCCCCAAGGGAAGGTGGTTGAGGATAAAAAGTAGAGTAGAACCTCATTAATCTGGACCCTGCTAATTTCAGATGCAGGAATAATTCAGACCTTCTGTCTGGGCTCCAGTTTACCTTTGTGCTAGACATAGAAAAAAAGATTTGCTAAGTAAATAAATAGTGTAAACAAGATTGAGGGTAGAGGATATGTAGCCTATTTAAGAGAACACAGTGTTTCCGTATACTTAGTAGAATCATCTGCATAGGAACAATTGTTAGGTCAATTTTAAGTAATCCTGGTTTATTCGTTAATATTGGTCTGCTGGGTTTCCACACTTAGTGAAATTTTGTCAGCATTAGAGGGATCAAATTGAATGGGGGTGTGGCTCTTGAAATTCAGATTTGAGGTATTTGGTTGAATTATACTGCTCTTCCATATTTACTTCAGATTTGTAAGGCTTTAAAGACCTCTTGACAACTCTTTCTTGGACCACATTTGTCCCCTTCACCTGTTAGAGTTGAGAGGACAGAAAAGCGAACTCATGGAACACAGTCTTGGGTAGTGTTGTACCAGGTCAAGTAAGGAAAGCTGCTTACTTACTTGTTCCTTTGCAAGAATGGGGCACTACAATTTAAAAGGTCTGACTTCTAGTGCAGTCTCTGTTAACTATTCAGGTGGACTTAGGCAAGCCACTTATTCTCTGTGGTCCTCAGTTTCCACGTTCATAAAATGGGATAAGATTAATGATATCTAAAGATTCTCTGAACTCAAAAATTCCATTATCCAGTCATTGATTTTCTCTGAGACAACTTCTCATCTGTAAAATTTATATTTAATTCTCACGTTGTTTTGATCATCAAATGATATAGCGAATAAAGTACAGAATATAACATGAGCAGTAAGTACGTAAAGAGTAATAAGAAGGGAAACATTATTATCCCGTTTTTGCTGTTGCTATATTCTGAGAATTAACTCCTTCACCCTCTCCTTGGGACATCCTGACTTTCTCTTCTCCTTCCTCATCCATGAACTTAATAACCTTTTCCCATTAGGCAATATTGGAGCTTTCAAGAGCACTGCCGCCTCTCCTCCAGCTTGTTTAGCTTGCTCTCCTCTTCTCAACATGTAAACCAGAGAGACAGAACACTGGGTTAAATGCAAGGTGTGGAGACAGAAGCATACTCTTGTTCAGAGGATCAGTGAGCAGGGAATTGGAACAGTGGAGAATGGGGGGAGATGACTTTCTCTCAACCAGAGATCTTGTTGTCACTCTCCTGGCCACCCTCAAGCTCTCTAATGAATGAATTGTGCAGATTTTTATTCTAACACTGGGGATGGACATTTAGCATCCAGCTAGCATAAATTTGGCTTTGGACTTCAGTTCATATCAATCTCTGGTCCTGCCAGTCACTGATTCATAAAATAAATTAATCAATTAAATATTGATTTTATGTACCATTTCCATTTAAGTGATTTTCAAATAATGCTTTATCAATGTACACTTAAAACCTTTGCCATCTAAACAAATCATCACCTAGCCCTTTTCAGATGTAGACTCAGAGACCAGGGCTGTGTTGGGCTACCTTATTTATCACTGGCTGAAGCCGCTTATCTCCTTTAACGTCCTTTTGACGCATTAAACCAGTTCTCTATTCTGCTATTGAAAAATTCAGTAGCAGAATAGCTTCAGAGATTTGCTAAAATCATATGTAAATCTCATTGGTATGCACTGTGTACAGATTAGGAGTTCTCTACAAAAAAAGAGAGAAGAGCCAGAAGAAAAATGTGTCGGGTGCCATTGGTAGCTTTTGTGGGGTGTGAGCATTTAATCAGAGCCTCCAGTCCTGCTATATATCCTCACGGCTGCAGGACCCTGCATCCCAGGGACTGTTTGGATGACTTTTACTTAAATGAACTCATCAGGTTTGGAAGGGCCAATTCTATAGAACCACAAGCTTCGGTTAAAAAGAAAATGTCTTGGTGAGGTCATTTGACATCCTTAAAAACAAATCCAAATTGATTCAATGCCCTGTGCAATTGGTGTTGCAGCAGTTGTGGTTTCTAACATTTGTCAGCAAGCCTTACTTTATTTCTCTTTTTTATTGACTGCTTGCCATGTGCTCCATCCTGTGAAAAGGATGGAAGTTTTGGAGAAAAATACTTTGTCCTTCTGCCTTTCCAGGAGTGTACACTCTTGGAGAAGGGCAAGGGGAAGACACCAAACATTGCAAATGGTAGATGTGACCTACAGATGCATTTTCAAAAAATGTATTGAAGTATATCACTCGTACATAAACATACATAAACAATAAGTGTATATAATAGTTGTGAACTGGGAAGCGGGTGTGACTCAGTGGATAGAGCCCCCGTTTACCATATGAGAGGCCCCGGGTTCCCTTCCCGGCGCCTCCTTGTGAGGGCAGGCCGGCTTGCGCGGCGCCGTGGGCTGATGCGTTCAAGACCTCACAGCAAGCGGGAGATAAGCAGACACAGAGAAGACACGCAGCGAATGGACACAGCAGCACAAGCAGCAAGGGGGGGATAAATAAATAAAATAAATAAATCTTAAAAAAAAAAAAATAGTTGTGAACTTACAAAACAAACATACATAACATCGTATAGGGCTCTCATACCTCACCCTACGAACAATACCCTGCATTGTTGTGAAACATTTTTAACTAATAATTTACGAGCATCCTCAAAATATTACTACTAACCAAAGTATCTTACATTTATTTATTTTTCCCCCAACCCACCCTATTATTACTATTTTTTTATTTTTTATCATTTATACATGAACACACATAAACAATAAGTGTATAGTAAAAGTTGTGAACTTACAAAACAAACATGCATAACATCATACAGGGCTCCCATACATCAACCTACCACCAACACCTTGCATTGTTGTGAGACATTTGTTACAAATTATGAAAGAATATCATCAAAATCTTACTACTAACTATAGTCCATATTTTACATTTGGTGTATTTCCCCCCCAAACTATCCTGTTATTACTTTTTAAAATATATTTTTATTACAAAAGTTGTGAACTTGAAAAACAATCATGCTTATGTGCAGAATTCCCATACAACACCCCTCTTTCAACACACAACACCATGGTGGAACATTTGTTACAGATTATGAGATAATATCATCAGACTATTACCACTAACCATGGTCCATAGTGTACATTTGGCACACTTTTTCCATATTTCCCCATTATCAACACAGTACATCTTTGGCATAGATGCATGAATATTACAGTATTGTTGTTAACCACAGTCTATAGGTCATTCCAGTTGTATTTTTCTCATGCTTCTCCACATTCCTACCACCTTGCAACAGTGACGTACATCTGCTCTAGTTCACAAAGGACACACTTGCATCCATACCGTCAACCACAATTATCATCCACCGCTGGGTTCACTGTGTTATTCAGTCCCTAGATTATTCTCTAGCTCTCTTTCAATTGACATTTACATCCCTAGACTACCCTTTCCAGCCACATTCCCATTTATAAACTAGCTGTTACTCACTATAATGTGTTACCATCAACTCTATACATTTCCACACTTTTTTAGTAAAGTTAATTAAAACTTCTACATACATTAAGCATCAGTAGCCCATCTCAGTCCTCCTCTTATCTCCTTTAAGAATCCACCACCTACCACCATATCTTGAAGATATTTTCCTATACATTCTTCTAGAAGCTTTAAGGTTCTTGCTTTTATATTTAGGTTTTTGATCCATTTTGAGTTAATTTTTATTTAAGATGTGAGATAGGTGTCCTCCTTCCCTCCCTTGGCTATGGATATACAGTTCTCCCAACACCACTTGTTGAATGGACTGTTCTGCCCAAGTTGGGTGGGCTTGTCAAAAATCACTTGACCCTAAATGTGAGGATCTGTTTCTGAATCATCAGTCCAGTTCCATTGGTCTGTGTGTCTATCTTTATGCCAGTATCATGCTGTTCTTACCACTGTAGCTAGGTAATGTGATTTAAAGTCTGAAAGTGAGAGTTCTCCAACTTCACTTTTCCTTTTTAGGATGTTTCTGGCTATTTGGGACCCCTTACCCTTCCAAATAAATTTGATAGTCATGTTTTCCATTTATTTAAAAAATGCTGGTGGAATTTTTATTGGGATTGCACTGAATCTGTATATCAATTTGGGTAGAATTGATATCTAATGTTATTTAGTCTTCCAATCCATGAGCATGGAATATTCTTCCAATTATTTAGGTCTTTTTAAATTTCTTTTAACAATGCGTTGTAGTTTTCTGGATACAAGTGCTTTACAACATTGATTAAGTTCATTTCTAAATATTTGATTCTTTTATTTGCTATTGTAAATGGAGTTTTTTTTCCTGACTTCCTCCTCAGATTGTGCATTACTAGTGTCTTTTAAAGTCTATTTCATCTGATATGAGCATACTGACTCCAAATGTGGGAAATATCTTCCTCCAGCCCTCCACCCCCAATCTGTTGGTATCCTTGGGTCCAAGGTGAGTCTCTTGTAAACAGCATAAAGGTGGTTCATTTTATGCCATCCATTCTGACAGTCTGTGCCCTCTGATTGGGGAGTTCAGTCCCTTAACAGTCACTGTTAACACTGTAAAGGCAGTTCATATCTCACCCATTTGGGCCTTTGGGTTTTATCTATCATGCTTTATTTTCACCACTCTTTTGAGACCTTTAGTTACTTTTACTGATATAATCTTCATTTCTAGACTCTGTTCCAAGCCTCTCCCTCCTGCCTCACAGACTGCAGCACACACCCCAGTATTTCCTGCACAGCCAGTCTCCCGGTTACAAACTTTCTTAGTTTCTGTCCATCTGTGAACACTCTAAACTCACCCTTATTTTTGAGAGACAATCCTGTCAGATATAAGATTCTTGGCAGGAAGTTCCTCTCCTGCAGTATCTTAAATATATCATACCACTGTCTTCTTGCCTCCATGGCCTCTGATGAGAAATTGGCACTCAATCCTACTGGGCATCCTCTATATACTATGCATTGTCTTTCCCCTGCTGCTCTCAGACTTCTCTTTCCGTCCCCGGCATCCGACACTCCAAGTAATATGTGTCTTGGAGTTGGTCCATTCGGATCCATTCAGATGGGAGTATGTTGTGCTTCTTGGACACGAGTATCTATGTCCTTCAATAGAGCTAGGAAACTTTCTGCCATCATTTCTTCAAATATTCCTTCTGCCCCTTTTCCCTTCCCCTCTCCCCGAGGGATACCCATGATATGCATGTTTGCATGTCTCTTGCAGTCATTTAGTTCCCTGAGACCCTGTTCAACTCTTTCCATTCTTTTCTTCATCTGCTCTTTTATATGTTTGCTTTCAGAGCCCATTTCTTCAAGCTCACCAATCCTTTCTTCTGCCTCTTCAAATCTGCTGTTATATGATTCTAATCTGTTTTTAATGTCATTTATTGTACCTTTCATTCCCATAATATATGCTATTTTTCTATGTATGCTTTCAAATTCTTCTTTGTGCTCATCCAATGTCTTTTTAATATCCCCAATCTCTTTACCCATCTCATTGAATTTATTAAGGAGATTTGTTTGAACATCTATGATTAGTTGTCTCAACTCCTTTATGTCATCTGGAGGCTTATCATGTTCCTTTAACTGGGCCATGTCTTCCTGTTTCTTGGTGTGGATTGTAATTTTTTGTTGGTGTCTTGGCATCTGGCTTACTAGATGTATGTATTCTGGGTGCAGTTTCTCTTTTTAGTTTAGGGCTTTCTTGCCCTTTCTCCCTTGCTGGTTGTATGGTAGGAGCAGAGGATGTAGTTGGTGCTGTAAGCTGTGGAGGCTCAAGCTGCCCTTATTGTCCCAGGGACTGATGAAGCTTTTCCCACCTTTTTCCTTTGTCAGGGGTGGGGACGGAGCCACAGCTGTGTGGAATAATCTAAGTCGTGCAGGCCTAGACTGTAGTTGCCCAGAGAGACTGATGAAGCTTCATGCCCCTTCCTACCTGCCTGGGGTGGGGATGGAGCTGCAGGTGTTGGCAGCAATCTGTGCTGTGCCAGTCCAAAATGACCACAATTGCCCTGGTAGACTTCCGACTATTCAGTCTGTGCCAGCCAAATGTACCTGCAGTTAACCTGGAGAGGCTGGTGCAGGGCCACCAGATTCCTCCCTGCCAGAGGTGGGGCTGGAGCCTAGGCTAGGGCTGCAGTACAATTTGAGTGGAAAGAAACTGGTCCCTACTGTCACTGTGATTTTCAATCAGCCTAGTCTCCCCTCATGCCAGAGGCAGAGTAAAAATGGTGGCTACCAGCCTCTTTCCAACTTGGACAAGTTCAAATTTTAGCTGTTTTTAGGGTTATACGTTAGCCAGCTGGATTTACTAATCAGTAGCTGAA
>JAQZBX010022030.1:0-10455 GCA_029593785.1 Cabassous unicinctus | reverse complement strand
GGTACTTTAGATAGCTCTGGGTGATTACTAACTGCCCTATAGCAGGAGCTGGCTCTAGGAGCTCCTGACTCTGCAGCCATCTTGCTGGTTGTCTCCTACAGATGTATTTTGTTTGATGTGTACAGTGATTTACCACCAAAAATAAGCAAGTAAATAAAATAAATAAATCTAAAATTCGACTTTGTTGACAACATTTAGAAATTGCGATGTTTCACTTGAAAATTGAGAAATCAGAGCAGACTTTCCTTGAAAAACATCAAAAGATTTGGAAATGCAGGTCCTGCATTCCCTTATGACCTGAGTACTGGCTATTCCCTTTTGTTGAGAAAGGTATTTGCCTTTTGAGCCTGACTCAATAATTTACTTTACCTGTCTGCTTCAGTAAGCACTTGGATTTACAGCCTTTGGACCAGATGCATAAAACAAACACACAAACAAAAAATGTGATTCCATGATCAAATGAAAGGTACAGATAAAGATGATGATCACAAGATCACTGACAGTTATCTGCTCTTGTTATCTGGAAATCCCTTTTTTCATGATGGAGTTTGAAGATGTCTTGAAAATTCACTAATAATCATAAACTGAAAATTACAAATGTCTTGAAAAATAAATGAGAGAAGAATGAATGCTATCTGTTTAATAGTGTTGCTCCCTGGGCTTGCATTCCCATCTGCTTTCATAAGAGAGGAGGGCGTGGCACTGCAGCTAGGGATAATTCAGTATAAAGTCTATGGGACTGTCACCCCATGGACGGCTTTCTTCATGCACATGGCAGGAAAGGCTGAGGCCTTTGGAGTATTAAGTATCTGTGTGGCCAGGAAGACTGAGGCAAGGGTAGCCACTGAGCAGATACCTACATTGTTTTTCGACCATTGATATGATCCAAAGATCAAGCTATGAGAAATAAGTCAAATGGAAGATGGTCAACAGGATGATACATGCCAGAATGACAAGTCAGAGGAGGACTGAAATGAGATGATGGAAGACCTTACAGAACAACTTTAAAAATATACATTGATGTGCTATAATTAATGTAGTAACGTTAGATTAACTTTACTTATTTAAATATTTAGACCCTGTCTTAGTTGACAAACAGAAACAAAAGAACATAAGAAATATAAGAAATACAATAAAAGATTCAAGAAATCAGGGCCTTAAGAAATATAGACTAGAGAATAAGAACTTGGGAAGAGTTAATATGCATAAATCATAGTAAGATAATATGATTATTAAAAGTGGGCTGGTTCAGGGAACTAGTTTTCTTTCCATCAGTTTCCGCCCTTGGACTGATGCTCAGAAGTGGCACAGATAGAGAACTTGGGCAACAGGCGGTGACGAGAAAGTGAAATTGACCACACTCTCACAGTGTCTAGAAGTGAAAATTCTGCAAAATACAGGCCAAAAATAAACACAAGACAGGTCTCTACCCTCAAAACAATTGATCAAAAGTAGACTAAAACTAACTTAGCCAAAACCTCTCTTAATTCCTGATTGAATCAAGATTCAAACAATCTCTCTGACAATGAAAAGGGGATATTTTCCCCTTCAAATACAGTCTCTATTCTTTTATATGTGTATATGGCATATACTAAAAATTTGTTATATAAATGAAACAGGAAAATGTGATACAGACAATAGATTCCAAAATAGAATTCATAAAATAGCCAATAGAAACCAACCTACAAATGACCCAGATATTGGAATTAGCAAACAAGGACTTTAAAATAATGATTATAGATATGTTAAAGAAAAGATAAAACGGTCTAGACTAAATGGATGGAAAAATAGAGAATATCGATTGAGAAATAAAATGTCTACATGAGAAGCAAATGGACACTCTAAAACAAAAAAAAATGTTATATCTGAAGTTAGGAATTTAGCAGATAGGCTTAATAGCAGATGCAAACAACAAAAAAGAGGATTAGTAATGGCTGAGAATTTTCCAAAATTGTTGAGAAATATTAACCCACACTTTCAAGAGATCCAGCAAACCCCAAGCAGGATAAATACAAAGAAAATACTGACACATTATAGTCAATCTGCTGAAACCAAAGAAAGATCAAGAGAAAAATCTTAAAATTAGTCAGTCAAAGGACACACCATCTTCAGGACCAACATTAAGTCTTATGGCTGAGTTTTGAACAAAAGTATGAAAGTCAGAAGGCAATATAATAACATCTTAACATGTGGGGAGGAAAAATGAATCTGCCAATTTATCATTTTATCCCTGGCAAAACCTCCTTCAAAAGTGAATGCAAATATTTTGTTCTCCACAATATACTATTATGAACTATAAAGGCAAGCCACAGGCTGAGAGAAAACAATCATAATATATCTGACAAAGAACTTGGATCTAGAATATATAAAGAATTCTTACAATATGGTAAACAACCCAATTAAAAAGTCAAAGGGTTTTAACATATGCTTCAGAAAAGAATACATACAAATGGCTAATAAGCACATAAGAGTATGCTCAACTTCATTAGTCATTAGGGAAATGCAAACAAAACCACAACATACTTTCTGGAGTGGCTAAAATTAAAGAAGACTGACACTGCCAAGAATTGGTGAAGATTCGAGACAACTGGAGCTCTCATATAGTTCTAGTGGGAATGCAAGATGGTACAACATTGGAAACATTTTGGTACTTTCTTATATAGTTAAACTTTTACTTATGTACCATAAGACCTAGCAATTCCACTTCCAGGTATTTACCTAAGAGAAATGAAAATATATTTCTCAAGAGAGCTCACAAATGTTCATAGCAGCTTTGTTCAAAATAGCTAAAACCAAAAAGCAACACAAATGTCCATCAACAGGTGACAGGATAAACAAGTTCTTCAGGCTAAAGGGAAGTATTTCCAGATGAAAGGACAGAATTGCAAGAAGGAACTAAGAACTCTGGATCCAGCCCCTACAGGAAAGTTAAGCCCTCTCAAGAGCCCCCTATGATGTTCCTGATAGTTCCTTGAGCACCTACAGCAGATTTTGAAGAGGCTGGCATTCAGTGTGAATTAATTTCCTCCTGAGGAGATGAGCTATGAAGAATATCAGACTGTTGTGGAAAACAGACAACTGTAGGGAAAGTTGACTGCCTGCCTAGGAATAAAACAGACCATTTCTAACAATAATGAGGAAGTAAAAGTGTGGTGAAACATCTGTACAAAAGGCTCTAGAATAATGTCCAAGCAGATTTGTGCATAGAATTGGAAGCACCTGAGAACCTTGCCGCTATAACGCTGTCACTACAGATTCTTGACTCCTTCTGCCTTATAGTTTGCTATTCAGAAGGCCCTCAACTGGAAAGCTTCATTCAAAATGTTAAAATAGCTTAATCAAACTTTTCACATTGCACAGTATCCAAGTGAGGATCCACCCAAAGCTATGTGAAAGTTTACTTAAATCTACCCATGAACTATATTTGTTTTTTTGTTTTTTTTGATATAATAAATGTATCTTTAGTAACAATTGCTTTAATTAATTTTTTAAGTTTACTTTTGGAAATGTAATGATAACACTATCTTGTGGTGTTTATAACATATGAAATAAAATACAAAACCACAATAGCATATGGAGTAGGGGTGCTAAATCAATTATAAGGCTGATTATAAGGTTAAAAAATTGGTGTTGAGCTTCCTGGAAGCCAAAGCAAAAAGTAAAATATCCTTATTTTTCAAAATCATTTTGTCCATAATACATCCATTCTTATTCCTTAGAAGAAGTTAAACATCCTTGTCAAGTCAAAAAAAAAATTTTAATTTGCCGTTTAAAGACGATTCACTGGATGATGTCCTCAAAAGCCTCTCTATAATAAATGAAGTCATGGGTTTGTTCAGCAGTTTCTTAAAATATCTTTCTACATGAGCCAAGGGTGAAACATCAGGACATTGCTGGGAGAAAGCTGTTTTATCAGTGGCCAGTACAATGTGATTTATCTCTCAACCTGATATTTTTATCTGATTGGGAAAAAGACCATTTTTCCCAATTCTTATTCTTACAATAATATCTTGAAATGACTTTTGTGAACATATTTTGAATAGACTTAGGCTCTGACATAACAATTACCTTATATATAAATGATCTAAATACACCGATTCAAAGACAGAGGTCAACAGAATGGATTAAAAATATATGCTGGGGATTGGCAGGTATGTGGTTGAAAGTACAAAACTGGGAAAGCTCTTATGGCAATATGATAGGGAAGAGTTACTGGTTTAGGGTGCTGGATGGGGGGCATTCGGGACAAGGCTCACCTGGGGCAGGCTTCTAGGGAGTGCGTGAGTGATCATTTTGTCATAATGTGTTGTATTGGTGGGTGGAGACCCACATAATGGGTGGGAAGGAGCTGGACTCCTATCCTGCTATCCTGGGGAGGACCAATATGTTCACAAACAGAAGGGTGGGAGTCTCTCAAGAGCGTGGGCAGTTCCTAGTGGGAGAGGACAAACCAGAGTGTCAGGACCTTGGTGTTGTTGTAGGTAACTATGAATCTTGTCATCCAAGGAGTGAAGCCCGGTGGTCACCGTGGGTCCCCAGGGGTATTTAGTGGGCAGTGGAAGTGTTCTGCATGTTCTTACAATGATGGACACAGGCCATGTTAAATATCATCAAAATTTATAAAAGTGTACGGTCTAAAATGTAAACCATAATGTAAACCACTGACCATGGTTAGTAGCTATGTTTCACTGTTTGTATATCAGTTGTAACAAATGTACCATCCACACATAAAAAGGGATTAATACAGGGAAGGGAAAAGGGGGAGGATGTTGGGTATATGGGAGTCCCCTGCATTCTTTATGTGACTTTACTGTGACCTAAAACTTCTTTGAAAACAAAATGAAAAAAAGTAGGACATCAGGGAATAGATGGAAGAGAATGTCACTGTACATATAAGACAATAGATATTACAGTGATAAAAGGTAAAATGTCAAAAAAAGTTTTTAAATGTTTTTCATTATTTTTTAATATCCCAATTTTTAAATTTTATTTTAGTTTTAGTTTTCTTTAAGTTTTTAATGTATTTTATTTCTTATACTTAAACTACCATTATTATTTCATTTTCTTATTAATTGTATTTGGCAATTTTATTGGCTTCATTTTTGAGGAAGCTTTGGATCACAGAAGGGTTACAACTGGGGCAGGGGAGGATCATTGGTGTGGGGTGTCAGTGATGGGGGATGCATGGGAAGTTGTTCACCTGGACATACATACAAGGTATATAAATGTGTTCAAATGTTCACGGGGCATTGTCACAGTGGGTGGAGATTCATACAATACCGAGAGAATATTGAATTCCCATCCTGGAGAGCTCTGCCACATTCTCTAATGGAGCAGCAACAGTCCCCCAAGTGCAGGGGCAATGATTAGCAAAGGAGGATGGTCCATTGATGGGCCCTTGATGTTGATGACTATGCTTGTAAGCCTTTGCTCTTGAAATTGAAACTTAGCCTAGTACTGTAGGGTGCCTAAGAGTTGCCTCCTGAGAGCTTCCTTGTTGCTCAAATGTGGCCTCTCTCTAAGCCAAACTCAGCATAAATATGCATTACCTTCCCTCCAGCATGGCACATGACTCCTGGGAATGAGACTCCCTGACACTGTGGGATTACTACCAAGCACCAATTAGCAATGCAACTGGAAAAAGACCATGAATAAAAGGGGGGAAAGGTAAAGACAATGAGTTTATATGGCTAAGAGACTTCAAAGTGAGTCAGGAGGTCATCCCAGAGGCAATGCTTATACACATCTCAGCAGGATCTCATAGACTGCCATAGACTATCTCAAATAGTGGGGCTCCTGAGGGCTCTGGAGACATCCAGGTCCTAAGGTCAGGGCAGATAGCTCCAGAGTTTGGTGCCTTGCCAGTGGGCCCTACTTTGGAGTTTGTGCTCCTGAGAGTGACAGAATTGGACTCAGTTATGGCTTCCCTACACATGGCTCATCTGTCTCTTCTATTTGAACCTATAGTTGGTGCTGGAGTTGGTAGGTGTAGGTCCAAGAGACTTGAATCTCTCCAGTTCACTGGTCTCACCCAGGAAACTAACAAGGAGATGAGGATGGACAACCATCATACCAAGGAAACATGAGAGCTTACATCTGCAAGCAAGAGATTCTCATCCATCAACTGTATGGGAATTAGGCCCCCTCTCAATTAGAGGTGGAAGGGACATCACCATCCCAGAATCCTCAGGATTGGGGCATGAACTATGGACTAGAGTGGACTTACTGGTATTCTACAATAGACTTATTGTGATTCTAGCAATGGAAGAAATCACAGCACTGATGTGAAGGTAGTGGCCACTGGAGTCTCTGGGGGCAGGGGGAGGGAAAGACAGGTATAATGCGGGGAC
This sequence comes from Cabassous unicinctus, assembly GCA_029593785.1. Lineage (NCBI taxonomy): Eukaryota > Metazoa > Chordata > Mammalia > Cingulata > Chlamyphoridae > Cabassous > Cabassous unicinctus. The sequence continues at coordinate 4,105 of JAQZBX010022030.1, read as the reverse complement.
TTTTTTGGGACTTGGGAATCATCCTAAATGGCATTACAATGACAGATATATGCTATTATATATCTTTCCATAGCCTGCAGAATTGTGTGGGAGAGAATGTAAACTACAATGTGAGCTATGGTCCATGCTCAATGGCAATGCCCCAGTATGCATTTATCAGTTGAAATGAATGTGCCACACTGATGAAGGATGTTGTTTATGTGGGAGGGTGTGGCAGGTGTGGGGAGTGGGGCCATGGGAATCCCTATATTTCTTGTGTAACATTTGTTTAATCTAAGTATCTTTAAAAAAATGTGTATATATATATATATATATATATGCTGTCTACAAGAAACTTATTTCAGATACTCAATGCTAGTAAAATTTTGAAACATCAAAAACCTGGTAAAATTTACCTTGTTCATGTTGATAAAAAATAGTCCAATGTATTTGTAAAGTAATTTGACAAGTTGCATATGAAAGTCTAAAATTCAAAAAAATAACTTAAGGACTGGCTAGTTTTGAAACTGCAGTTCCTTTCTCAGCAACTTATAGGTAATATTATGCTCATTAAGTAGCTATTTTGGATCAAAATTGTCATCTTTTTCTATTTTTGGGACTTGCAGACTTCAATACATTCAGTCAAAACAGTTCTACAATTGGTTCAGTTCAGTTATTAAGACAGAGGTTTGAAAATGTTGAGTTTTGAACAGAAAGCTAACTCCCTAATTCCCAGGAAATGATTATCATTGAACAAGACTTCAATAATCTGAGAAAGAGAAAGTATTTTTCTGAGTCAAAGAAGAAAAACACTAAAGTTAACCAGAGCTCAAGTCTGCTTATATCTAGTGAAAATATTTTATCTTTTTTTGACTACTTTACCATAGGAAAAAAATTGCACCAACAACTTTTTTTTTTTTTTTTGGTTCCTTTATCTTTTCATGCTGAAAATTAAAAGAGCAAATAAAAACCCATTATACCCCCACCCCATTCTTGCAGGAATTTTTAACCAGTAGAAGGATTTGTATCACTTAGAAAAAGCCAGTTTGAATATTGAATATTCAATTAACATGTTACTTAGGAATAGAAATAGAAGTAAAACTTTTCAATCAACTTCAAGAAATTTCCATAACACTAATGCTAAAAGCTGATAAAATAGTACAAGATAAGAAAATCAGTCTCAGTTTGGAATATAGAAACTATAATCCTGAATAATATACCAGCAAATTTCAGGCTCAAATTGGGAGAAAAGAAAATCTCTCAGCAAGAATTGTTACACACACACATAGGTTTCCACAGATTGATGAAAAGATTCCTAGAAGTTGGAGTTGCCAAAATAATGAATTTCATTGTAAACAAACAGACAACCCAACACTTTGGGGGCAATTAAATATTCTGAATAATGGAATATAATCCTGTCTGCTTACTGCTTTTTTGTTGTTTTTTATTACTGCAGTAAATTACGGACAACTTTATGTTGAGCTTCTTGATTTATTTCGTAAAATATATTAGCTTTATTATTTATTAATTCTAACAGATTTCTTCCATAAACACTCCATAAATATTAACATATCTGATGGATTATAAAGATCTGATGAAAGTGAGAAAATATTATGTCTGATATGTGGTGACGATTTGACAACATCCCCCGTTTATGTTGTTTGTTCTTTATAGTTTTAGATAGCAAAAAGTGAAATTAATTAACAGTTCATGTCAGTGGAAGAAGAAAGATATAGTGAGTTTTTAAAACATAGTGAGTTTTAGAATCTTCTACTAGGAGAAAATACATCATTATACCTAGAAGTTTATGGTCCCATTTTTTTGTAATTCAAATTTACTAAAAAGTTTAATTTGCTGCTAGAAATTATTTTCAAGAGAATATAAGATTTTGTTATTAAACTAGAGAAATGACCATGTCATATAGTCACACTTTCTCTGTTGAAAGGTATTTTGAAAACGAATTAGGCATGGGGCTCCCCTCTTCAAAGAGTTTTCCACATTATACAAGCATTAATTAGTTGGCAGTGTGTGTATGTGTGTGTGTGTGTGTGTGTGTGTGTGAGAGAGAGAGAGAGAGAGAGAGAGAAGGAGAGACAAAGAGATTCAGAGAGAGACAGACAGACACACAGTGAGAGAAAGAGACGGAGAGAGCTGAAAAAAGTAGAAGACACAGACTGTCTACACAGAGAGTGATGGAGTAGAATAATGGAAGCCGAAACTCACGTGGTGGGGGATTGCCAGTCTTTTAATGTCTCTTAGTAACAGATCTTATTTCCACATCTGGATCAGAAAATTTTTTAAAAGTCTACTTAAATTAAAATTCTAGACCATGGTGACTTAAAGGAGTCCTACCTTTAAAGGAGCCCTTCCTTGATTTCAACATGTGTATGGAAAAGGTAAATGACAGAAGCCCTCTTGTGTTTTCCACAAAAAAAAGGAGAATGTGGGGCCTGAATGTTTAGATAAGATTTTTAATTATAGCTAATATTTTTGAGCATCATCTATGTGTCTGGCCTTGTGTTAAGAGCTTTACATACACAATTGCTTATTCTTTAGCCCAAACCTGTGAATTTGTTACTATTATTATCTCCATTTTTTTCTATATAAGGAAATAAAAGCTTAGAAATAGAGCATTAATAAAACTGAATTGGACAGTGAGAAAGGTATTTCCTTTTAAATTGTTTGATTTATTGTGATTTCAACAAGGAGAAAGCCTCAATTAGGTGCTAGTATGTTTTTAACACCTCTTTAACACCTGCTGATCAATTTCTCTCAAACTCTTTTTCTTTGTTAACAAAGACAGAGCACGCCTCAGGCTCAGAGTCCTTGGAAAGAAATAATTTGTAGCAAAGACGTAACTACATTGTTTTATTTACATTATATTTCTTTATGATGACTTTCTATTTATAGCAAATGATACTGGTACTCCTTTTATAATAGTCCCTATCCTGAGTTGTCTTTTGAAATTGAAATAAAAAACAGTAAGTAATTTAAAAATATTAAGTACATAACGGCAACATTTATGAAGTTGATAAGCAAAAGAATGAAATTTGGAAAATAGTCTAGATTACTCTGCTGTCTGGTCATATTGATAAAAGTCCATACATACAATAAAATTCATTTGTATCTGAGGCACACATTTTCTGGAGATTTTTAATGAAGTACATAGTACTGGGGTTTGCCATGCTTGAAATGATTGATGGTTTTGAAACTTAATGTCTCTAAATATACAGACCTGAGTTGATCAAACCAACATGCATATTATGAGCATTCACGATTTTTAATTTAGAAAGAAGGAGAAGACGAAAAGAAAGGAAAGGATATTAAAACTTTAGATCCACTTGATTTAGGCAATACAAGTTCTGAATTTCAGTTTCTGACTCTTCATGTGTAACTCCTAGCATCCACCCTAGTGACAGCTACTTTCACTGAGGGCCCTCTATGTGCATTCTTTCCAATTTCTTAAAATACAAAGACAATTGCTATTAACCCATTAATGTACTAAAGAAATGGTTCGGGGAAGTTAAGCAACTTGTCCACAATCTAAGTGGCAGAGTTGGATTTGAATCTAAGCTCTCTGATTGTAAACGTTTTTGACTTTATCACTCTTCTCTGTTCTCTCTCCCATCCCTCTTTTAATGTCTAAGGAAATTAAGAAAAGAAATGAAAAAAAGCTAGTCTTTGGTTTTTATCCTAATAGTCACCATTTCTGGTGCTTTTCAATCTTTTCTATAGATTCACATTTCTATGTGGATCATTTTCATTCAACCTGAATATCTTCCCTTAGTATTTCTTTTCATGCAGGTCTGCTGCTGAAAAATTCTCTCAGCTTTTGTTCATCTGACAGTGTCTTTATTTCACCCTAATTGTTAAAGAATAATTTTGCGGGATATAAAATTCTGGGTTGACAATGTTTTGCTTTGAGCACTTTAAAGGTATCATTCTATTGTCTTCTCAGTATTATTGTTTTTCATAAGTTGGCTAATATTCATATAATCACCTCTAGTTGTTTCAGGATTTTCTGGCTTTTATTTTTGATTTTCAGGAATTCAAGTATAATGTACCTAGTTGTGGATTCTCTGTATTTATCCTTCACCATGATATCTTTTTTTTTTTTTTTTTTTTT
>JAQZBX010022029.1:20905-31954 GCA_029593785.1 Cabassous unicinctus | reverse complement strand
GTGGACATCACCTTCCAAGTCCACTCAGGATGGGGGGAGGAGCTGTGGACTAGAGTGGAATTGGTGGTGTTCTGTTGTAGACATACTGTGATTCAAGCAATGGAAGAAATTGTAACAGTGAGGTGGAGCTGGTGGCCACTGGACATTTTTGGGGCAGGGAGAGGAGGGGCAGTTGAAATACTTGGGCTTTTTTGGGACTCTGGGGGTTGTCCTGAGTGGCGAAGCAGCGACAAATGTAGGCCATTTTCCATCAGAATATACCATGCAGAACTGGGTGGGAAAGAGTGTGGTCTGTGATGTGAACTGTAGTCTATGCTCGGTGGCAAGGCCCCAGGATGTGTATATCCATTGTGGGTGTAATACCACATGGATGGGGAATGGATGTGTGGGGTGATTTTTGGGGGTGTGGGTGGTGGGGAGCATGGGAATCCCTGTAGTTTCTGAGTAATATTTGGGTAATCTAGGCACCTTTATAAAATGTATATATATATATAATAACATTTATGTAAACAAATGCACATATATGCATATGTATTTATATATCATTTTACAAATAAAAAAAATTAAAAAAAATTAAAATAAAAATAAAGCTCATACAACTATAAAAATTTTAAAAAGTGGGGAACAGATGTAGCTCAACTGGTTGAGCACCTGCTTGCCATGTACAGGGTACTGAGTTCAATGCCCAGCACATTCTAAAATAATTTAAAAAAAAATCAGTGCATGTGTTTGGATGCAGACAAAGAAAGATTAAATTGAATAGTGCAAGAAAGGCCCTTAATATCATGTTAGCTTCACATGACTTATAATAAATGCTACTATGTTAACATACTTCTCCACTGTTTCATTATTTATCTCAGTAACTTCTACTTGTCTTTCCTATCTCAGCTAAAATATAATTTCCTTCAGGGAACTTTCCTTACCCATCCTAACCCTATAGACCCGAAACTCAGACTGGTGTGCAACAATGCTTTCTCAAAGCCTCCTATTTTTATTTTATTTTTGCAATGTGTCTAATTGTGAGTTATGTGTCTAAGACCTCTTCTACTTTCTTCACCACAAGCCATCCATAGAACTTATGACAGAAGAGGCACTCAACATTTGTTGATGAATGAATGAATTTACATAACTTCTGTATCTTCAAGGATCAATGTATTTTTTATGTCTCCCATGCTTAGCTGTTGGCTCAAACCAGAAAAGGATTCATATGGGGCTTTCTTGGTCCAGTCTGTGACACCTTCTCTGTGAGTGATGACATCAGGGTCCCCTTGCTGTCCAGCTGAGGGATTCATAAGGAGGGTGACAGAAGCAGGACTGTCCTTGGGTTGTCATTGTCATGGGTTTGGTTTGGTTTACTCAGACTGCTCCTCCATCTACAAAATCTGGGGCTCTTGATAAACCTAAAAGCTACTTAAGTGAAGAGTGAATGTTAGATAGGCTAGGGTGAAGAGATAACAGGTTTGAAATACTATTCAATGAACCTTTCATGGTTTCCCACAGGTCAATTTAACATTATTTCTGATGACCCTCTGGATTTTGAAAAGCAAACTATTCTCACTCAACAGTGGTATGTGCCCCCTCCAGAACATGAAGTAAGATGGAGAAAGTGGGGCAAAGTCACAGAATCATGTATGATCTAAAAAGCAACACCATGTTCCACTGAAACTTCTGATGTGCCTTATCAGGATCTTTTCAGGAGACTGAGCCATTAGATGCAGCCACCCTTCCATGGCTCCCAGCTAAGATTCAATGGTCTGCTGCTGATATCCAAACCACCTGTCCATCTATAATTCCAGGTTGTGACTCACTCCACAAGAAGGAGAATTGACATTGGTTGATTAAAGTTCTTTGGGTTTTTTTGTCAGCAGTCCTATGACAAAGTCCCAATGATGTTTATGTTTTCAGTAAGTACTTAGAAACGAGCTTCTACTTTCAAACCCCAGCCTCCTTCTCAAACCTTCTCCATTTCTCCACCTGGAAAAACCTTATTTAATATCAAATCCTCTAGGAGGTGGTATTATTTTCCTATGGCTTCTGTAACACAGTATCACTCACTAGGAGACTTAAAAATAACAGAAATTAATTATCTCACAGTCCTGGATGCTAGAAGTCCAAATCAAGGTGCCAACAAATCTAGGATGGCATTGTAACCTGTAAAGGAGTAGCCTTGTCTCTTTAAGCTTCTGGTATTTGCCAGCAATCTTTGCTCTTCCCTTGGCTTATTAATACATCACTCCAACCTCTGCTCTTATTGCCACAGACTTCTCCCCTCTGTCTATATCTTTGTTTAAGTCTCCTTCTTAAAAGGACACCAGTCATGTTGTATCAGGGCTCACTCTAATCCAATTTGGCTTCGTCTTAACTAATCATATTGTCAAAGACCTTATTTCCAAATAAGGTTCCATTTATGGAACCAAGAGTTAAAACTTGAGCATGTCTTTTTTGGGTACAAAATTCAACCAATAACAGGGACTTAGGAAGTCTTTTGCTCCAGGCACAGTTATGCAAAATTAACATTTTCTCCTTTAGGTCCCAATCATTATCCTTGAAAAATACTGCACATCATTATTTAGTTATACCAGTCATTGGAATAGACTGAGATCTCTATGAAAACATAAATATTGTTGATATTTTTTATTGCTAGCCATCAGCACCAAGCCACATGCACATATATCTTCAGTAATGTCAGTTAAATAATTTAGGAATCTCCATGGAACATCATAGACCTTTTGAAACTTATATGATGGAGTATCACTACTCTCTTCCAAGTCAAAAAGCCATCCCTGACCCAATGGCATTGATTTTGGGGAACTCCTTGACAGTATAGTTCAATGATAATCACAACTCATACTAAGAGCTCACCACCAGGGGATGGGAGGCAAGGGCATCCATGGGGGTGCACATGAGAACTGTCTTGATTTGGACAGTCTGGTCACATCATAGATCTTTCTCATCCTGCCCAGGTTGCTGACATTTAAAGCAATGACTCAGCTTTTCATCCTGGGATGCACGTGGTGTCTGGCCATCCTGAAGGTGGGCCCAGCTGCCCACACCATGGTCTACCTCTTCACCATCATCAACAGTCTGCAGGGTGTCTTCGTATTCCTGGTGTACTGCCTCCTCAGCCAGCAGGTACTATTCCCCAGCTGTACCCAGGTCTTTTCCCATCCTCACCCCTCTCCATTTGCTAACCCACAGCAATTCTTTGCTTCTTCAGGTCTGGACTCAATATAGGAAATGCTCCAAAGGGATCAGGAAATTGAAAGCTGTGTCTGAGGAGCACATGCTCTCCAGTAGGGTTGTGTCTGATGCCTCCAAACAGCACAGTAAGATCACCCATGGCTTTCCAAAAGAGTACTTCACAAATTGATCCACTTGATCAGCACATACATATCCCACTGAGAAATTTCAGTTCACAGTGGATATGCCCTGGAATGTCTCACACTTTGTTTTCTCCTGGACTCACGGCATGACAGTTTTCTCCATTAACAATGGTATAAATTAAAAAGTTCATTAAAAATAATTTGTTCTTACTCCTTAGGGAACTGTACTAACTTGCACATAAACATTCTTATGTTTGGTGCCATGCCTGGTTCAATTCTTGGTGCCATGCTTGGTGCCATGCCTGGTTCAATTCTGTTTGAAGAACAAACACTTTTAGAGGTTATGGTTCCCTAAACCAGCAGTGACCAGCCATCTGTAGCAGTGATACAAAATCTGCTCAGAGCCAAACCATCTCATCCTTTTCCTCTACGATCACCTCTATCTCATAGTCATTCCATATGATTTCTTGAAAAAGGCAAAAGTAAAGGTGGGGCACAGTGTACCCATTGAAGTAAGGAGAAATAAGTGTTAGATAAGTGTTAGTTGTAATATTAGACTTTCTCAACAAACCTGATTGATATTTTCAGCACCCTCAACTCACTGCAGAACCACAAAGCAAAAACATTTATAACATGGAATAATTCATGATAATGATTACAAATAATCAATACTTAGGTTTACTACTGATTTAGATTTGCAAATTTCTTTTAACCTATGTTTTCTCACTGTTTCTTCCATTGTCCTTGGACTGTAAGTATGGTTATGATCCCATTTGACAGAGGAGGAAAGTAAGACCCATAGGATTCATTAGAATTGTACAATGTCTTTTCAGTCAGTGAGAATTAACCCCACTTGAGTCTCCCTTCCAATTTAAAGGAAACCATCGTACTTTCAAGCAGTCCTTCTGCATTTCTCTCAACATCTTTTTCACCCCTCTCTGCTTCTGACACTGGTTGTTCTCTCACCTCTCCCTTTCTCAGCAAATGCTTTCAATCTATTTCACAAAGAAAATCCAGGTCAATGACACTTTGTGAAGTCCATGCTCTCAACCATACCAAGATCTACATCTATCCTTTCTACATTCCTGCCTGTTACAATAGACAAGATGTTCCCTTGCTATCTAAATACAATGCTTCCACCTGCACTTTGGATTCTGTCATTCGTGCTTTGTCAATATCCTTTTATAATTGTTCACAATTTTCTCCCTCCTTTCCCTCTTCTTTGTTTTCAACGTTTTCCTCTTCCCCTTCCTTCTCCTCCTCTCCCCTTCTTTCCTCCTCCTCACTCCCTCTTTCCCTTCTTCCTTCTCTTCCTTCTTCTCCCTCTCTCTCTCCTTCACTTTCTCCATCCCTGCCTTTCTGTCTTACTTCTCAAGAGGATTGTTCCCATCTTCATGGCAAGTTTTGGTTATTTTCTATCTTATAAACATGTACTACTTTGTCCTACATTCTCTTCTAACTGCCAGCCAAGAGATGACGTTCTCTTTGTCTATTTCCTTGCCTCTTACTCACACCAACAACTCATGCATATATGGCTTCTTTCCTCCATCATTCTGCCAAAAGCAATCTCTCTTAGGGCTACAATGTCTTCTAGGTTCCTGAATGTCTTCTCAAGTAACTTCTTTACTTTTCCCTCCAAAATACCCCATCCTCATCCCCTCTAGATTCTTTTGACATGCCTCTCCATGTCTTACTTCTATTATTTCTAGCTTGTCTCTTTCTCTTCTTTATAATTCCATTCTCTCACAATGGGATCAGTTCTAGAACAACTTTAATTCTCACTTCATTCTTTCCTCCTAGACAATAAAATTCATTCCTTAGTCACCATCTAGAAGCAAATAATGACCTAGTATGTTTCTCTAGACCTGCTGTCTCCTCTGAGATCTAGAGGAGTGCTTCCAGTTGCTTATTTGACATTTTTGATATAGCAAACATACCTTCAATTAGGCTAATAGAAACTGCAATCTTTATCTCATCCAAATATCTTCCACGGTGTCTCTCTTTTGAATGTCACTACTTCTATCAGTGACACAGGTTTGAAACCTGAAAGTTATTCTGAATAGTCATTTTATTTTGCATCATACCCAACTTATTATGCAATCTTGTTTTTTTACTTTCTCAATATCTCTCCAACATGTTCACTTGGTTCTAACTCACCTCTCCCTTAATCCAGGGTGCCATTTTCATTTGCCTGAACAATTGCAATATCCTCCTAACTGATCATCCATTTCTACTATTTTCACTCTTCAATGCATCATTCTCTCAGAAGCCAGAGAGAACTTTTCAAACAACAAATCAAATCCAGTCACTCCTTTTTTAAAACCACTACATGTGGGATCAAAACCAAAATCCATAAATAAATAAGTCCTTGCTTGGGCTGTCCCCTGATTACAATTCCAGCTTTACCTCCCACTTAGTCAACATTATTTCATCCATGTTAGATTTATTTTAGTCACTTGCATTCACTGTGCTTCTCTGGAACAAGGGGTTTATACATATTCTCTTTTCCTAAACAATTCTTTTTTCTTCCTTGACCCAAAATTATATAAGCCTATTCAGACTTTGGACCTCAGTTTGTATGTTGATACATTCATAAAACTTTCCCAGATTAAGTTGATTTTCACATTTTTCATTTTGATAGCTTCCTGTGCTTTTCCTTCAGAACATTTATCAGAATCATTTTTCTCTTGTTTCTGACTATTTGATTAATGTTGCTGTTCCTCCTAGACTTCAGCTTCATATGGACAGGCAACATGTTCCTTTTCCTCACCATTTTGTCCCCATCATCTCACACAGTACTGATCATATAGAAATGCTCAATATATATAATTGCTGCATGATCGATTACATGAATGAATGAATAAACTGCATTTGTAGCAGGGATGAAAATTGTCTTATCAGGTTCTCTCCAGTGTCCAACACTACATAAGTTCCCCAAAATTATCCATTGAATGAGTGAATAGATGAATCAATAATCTTCCTGACACTGATAGGGATGAAATATTAGGATAAGCTACTGATTAGTTTACGGCATCTGTAGCAGTTTGGCAGTTTGGTATAATTATGAATTCCAAAAATAGATATTGGATTATGCTTGTAAACTGATCTGTTCATCTGGGCATGATTAAGTTATGATTAGGACATTGACTGGGCCATATCAGTAGGGTGTTGAGCCCCACCCCTTGGTGGGGAGGGTCTCAAAGATAAGAAGACATGGCAAAGGACAGAGTTAGAGTTTTTGAGTTGGAATTCTGGTGTTCGAGTTTGATGCTGGAGCCCAGGGAGGTGAGCAGACAGAGGAGCTTGGTGGTGAGGAAGGAGAGAAGGCCCTGGGATAGAGACTAGCCATTTGCCTGATAGTCTATAGCTGACCTTGTGGAGGAAACAGAGGAGTTGAGCCTGGACATAAATGGAGCCCCAGGGAAAAGAGGAACCCAAGAAGCCTGAACCCTGGCAAACGTCTGCAGCTGTCTTGCCCCAACATGTGGCAATGGACTTTGGTGAGGGAAGAAACTTACACTTTATGGCCTGTTAACTGTGGACTTCTATCCCAAATAAATACCCCTTATAAAAACCAACTGGTTTCTAGTATTTTGCATCAGCACGCCTTTGACTGACTAATAGAGCATTTTCCCTTTTCCTTTGGGAATTTTAACATATTTCTCTGCTCTAGTGATTTTTTTGTTTGTTTGTTTTCACTGTCATTTCTACCTATTGATATCCCAATATTTCCCTGTAATCCAACAGTATTTGTAGACCTTCAATCCATTGTGTAAATCTTACTTCCACTATTGAAACAGACCTGGAATTAAATATCAACTCTACCAAATGCTTGCTATGTGAACTTAATCATATTGCTAAATAGTTTAAATCCTCAGTTGCTTCCTTCACCTCCTTTCTTCAAATGAGACAGTCTTCTTATGTTCCCTTAATCAAAACTGATTACTTTCTTCCCTTTGCAGAATTTCAATGTAATATATATTTTTTGGGGGGTGGGGAGGGATGTGACTACTCCCAGCCACCATTGTAAATATTACATCTAGTTTATGATTTGATTCAGCCAATGATGCAGAATATAATTGAGTAAGATGTAATGCAACATCCCTCAGACAGTTGATGCAGTCCACACAGATGCAGGTCCCACAGAGCTGATGCTCAATTCTCATTGCATTACAGCTCTATCCCCTCAGAGCTTGTACCTATTCCTAAAGTATATGACAGATAATCCATACCTTTCTGTTTAAGGAATTGGCAACAATTCTTGGGCTAGTTCACCATCAGCAAGTCCACATTCTTATCCCTGAGAGCTTATTCCTAGGAGTCCCTGAACAATATCTAAGCTTCCTGCACTCTAGAATCCCAGAAAAACAAAATTTCCTCATTTGTATACCTATTATATTAGTTTCCTATTATTGCTCTCTTTGTGGCTTAAAGTAACACAAATTATTATCTTCCAAGTTATGGAGGTCAAAAGTATGCAATGAGTGTTTGGGAGCTGAAAATCAGGGTGTGAGTAGGATTGTGTTCCATCTGAAGGCTCTAAGGGAGAATGCACTTTCTTGTCTTTTCCAACTTTTAGAGGTTACCTGCATTACTTGGCTTGTGACTCCTTTCTCTTTCTTCAAAGTCAGAAGAACAACTTCTCCAAATCTCTCTCTCCTTTTCCTCATCCTCTCTCTTTCTCCCTCCCTTCTGCTCCCATCATTAGATCTCTTTCTCTGCTTTTGACCCTCTTAATCCCTATTTCCCTTACTAGGATAATTGTGACTATTTTGGTTCACCTGGATAATCCAGGATAATTTTTCCATCCCAAGACAGTTAATTTAATCATATTCACAAAGTTCCCTTTTCCATGTAAGTAACATATTCATACGTTCTGGGAATTGGACATAAAAATCCTTGGGAGAGTCGTTATTCTGTCTACCACATATATTGTATATAGTTTGGGTTTACCTATTGTAGCACCATAAATTCTGCCTCATAGATTACAGACATCCAGAGATGATCATACTGTGTTAGAGAACCTTGTCTTTTTAAAAATTTACTGAGGTACCATATTTAAAATACTAAATTTTCCTCTTTAAACGTTTTTAGGTATACAATTCAGTGTTATTAATTACATTCAAAATGTTGTGTCATCATCACAAACAGCCATTACAAACACATTATCATACTAAATAGAAACTTTTTACCCAATAACCGATAGCTCCCAAGATTCTGTATTGAATCTACACTCTTCGTTTTGTTTAACAGAAACCTCAATTTGAGATCTCAGGTCTCTATGTACAACTGCATGACCTGTATCTATCCTCAAAAACAAACCACAAACCAACCTGGAAGGCACATGTGTTAGCAATATCCTTCATCTTGTCAATGAAGAAATTGAGGCCAGGTGAGCCTAAGTGATGGGCCTGCACCTCACAATATGTCACTGGCTGAAGTGAGGAGAGGACATTTGTCTTCTAACTCCTACTTCAGGTCCTTTCATTATCCTAACCAACTTTCCAACAAAATGGGTGGGAATTTAGTATTTCTGCTATCCATTTCCACATTTTTACAGTCAAGTTAATTAAAATCTGCATACATTTAGCATCAGTACACTTTCTCAGCCCTCCTCTTATCTCCTACTAACCTATAGTCTAGGTTTTAACTCCATGCTTTTTTTCTTTGTATTTAGTTCCTATTAGTGAGACCATGCAATATTTGTCCTTTTGTGTCTGCGTTATTTCACTTAACATAATGCTTCAAGGATCATCCATGTTATCATATGTGTCCCAATTTCATTTCTTCTTATAGCAGCATACCATTCTATTGTATGTATACCACATTTTGATTTTCCATTCATTAGTTGATGGACACTTGAGTTGTTTCCATCTTTTGCAATTGTGAATAATGCCACTATGAACATTGGTGTGCAAATGTCTGTTTGCATGACAGTTTTCAGTTCTTCTGGTTATATATCTAGTAGAGGATTGCTGGATCATATGGCAGTTCTATATTTAGATTCCTGAGGAACTGCCAAACTGTCTTCCACAGCGGCTGCACCATTTAACATTCAGTGAAGGAGAGATTTAACACCATTTAACAACAGTGAAGGAGAGATCCTATTTCTCCACACTCTATCCAGCACTTATTGTTTACTGTTTTCTTAATAATGGCCATTCTTTGTGGTGCGAGATGATATCTCATTGTCATTTTGATTTGCATTTCCCTAAGAGCTAGTGATATTGAATATTTTTCATGTACTTTTTGGCCATTTGTATCTACCCTTTAGAAAAAATATCTATTTGTCTTCTGTCCATTTTTTAATTGGATTGCTTACTCTTTGATTGTTAAGTTGTTTGATCTCTTTATATATAATGAAAATCAAACCCTTATCATGTATTTGGTTTCCAAATATTTTATCCCATTTAGTGGGCAGCCTTTTCACTTTCTTGATTCTTCTTTTGAAATGTAAGCTTTGAGTGCTATAAATTTCCCTTTCAGCACTTCCTTCACTGCATTCCCTAGGTTCTGAGATGTATTCTCACTTTAATTCATCTAGAGATATTTATTGATTCTCTCCCAATTTATTCTTTGATTCACTGATTATTTAATAGTGTGTTGTTTATTCTCCATATATTGGGGAATTTTCCCTTTTTCCATCTGATGTTGATTTCCAGCTTTATTCCATTATGATCAGGGAAAATGCTTTGTATAATTTCAATCTTGTTGAATTTATTTAGATCTGCTTTGTGACCTAAGATATAGTCTATCCAGGAGAAAGATCCATAGGCACTTGAGAAAAATGTATATCCTCCTGTTTTAGTGTACAATGTTCTGCATATCTATTAGGTCTAGTTCATATATCATTTTACTCAAGCTCTCTGTTTTTTATTTCTCCTCTGTCAAGATGTTCTATCCAATGCTGATAGTGGTCTAGTGAAGTCTCCAAATATTATTATAGAGACATCTATTTCTCCCTTTAGTTTTTGCCAGTGTGTGCCTCATGTAATTTGAGGCACCCTGGTTAGGTGCATTGTTGCAGTTTGGTATTATTTATGAATTCCAAAAAATATATATTGGATTATGTTTGTAAACTGGTCTGTTCCTCTGGGCATATTAGATTGTATTAGATTCTGAGGTTTTGCTTTTACTTGATTAAATTTTATTTAAGGCCTTGATTTAGACAGAGAAAATGACACAGCAGTGGGGAGTTTTGATGCTAGAGCCCTGGGAAGTAAATACACAGAGAATCAGATACTTGAGGGAAGAAAGAAGGCTCCATTAGATATGGCAGAGACCGCAGGAAGAGAATGAGCCTGATACTATACAGCTAATCTTGTGAGGAGAGCAGAGCAGCTGAGACTGGAAAGAAATTAGCCAGAGGAAGAGAGACAAGCCTTATGCTAACCTACAGTGGAGAAAAGAAGGAGCTGGGACCACGGAGCCTTAGGAGGAAGAGGAAGGCTGAACTCTCACAGAGACCAGCAGCTATCTTGCTCCAACACGTGGCAACAAACTTTGGTGAAGGAAGTAATTTACATTTTATGACCTTGTGAATATAAACTTCTACCCCAAATAAATACCCTTTATAAAAGCCAACAGATTTCTGGTATTTTGCATCAGCACCCCTTTAGCTGACTAATACATGTATATACATTTATGATTGTTGTTTTTTCTTAGTGAATTGCCCTTTTTATTAGTACATAATGTCCTTCTTTTTATCTAATGACAGTTTGCTTTT
>JAQZBX010022029.1:0-20805 GCA_029593785.1 Cabassous unicinctus | reverse complement strand
CTCTTTCATTAGTGTGGCACATCACCTACATTGGTTATACACATCCTGGAGCTTTGCCACTAAGCATAGACCACAGTTCACATCATAGCCCACACTCTCTCCCACACAGTTCTGCATGGCATATGCTGCTCTAAAATGGCCTATATCTGTCACCAAAACGTCACTCAGGACCACCCTGAACGCGCCTGATCTCATCTAATCTCGGAAGCTAAGCAGGGTTGGGCCTGGTTAGTACTTTGATGGGAGACAGTTTGCTTTTAAAGTCTATGTCATCTACACTTAATAAGCATAGCTTTTTAAGCTTTTTTTTGGTTACTGCATGCATGGAATAACTTTTTCCAGTCAATCACTTTCAATGTGTTTGTATCCTTGGGTCTAAGTTGAGTCTCCTGTTGACAGCATATAGATGGCTCATATTTTCTAATCATTTCTGCCTGGCCATTTCTTTTAATTAGGGAGTTTAATTCATTAACATTCAATTTTATTACTCTAGAGGCAGTTCTTATTTCACCCATTTTGACCTTTGGGTTTTATCTGTCATTTTTTATTTTCACCACTCTTTTGAGACTTTTAGTTACTTTTACTTATATAATCTTCCCTAATAAACTCTCTTCCAAGACTCTATTTCCTGTCTTTTCTTTCAATGCTGTAGTATCCCCTTTAATATTTCCTGCTAAGCTCTTGGTTACAAGTTTCTGTTTATCTCTGAATATTCTAAACTCGCCTTCATTGTTGAAAGAGAGTTTTACCAGATATAAAATTCTTGGTTGGCAGTCTTTCTTTTGCAGTTTCTTAAGTATATCATACCACTGCCTTCTTTATGCCATGGTTTCTGATGAAAAATCATCACTTAATCCTAATTGGTATCCTTTGTATGTGAGGCGTAATTTTTCTCTTGCTGCTCTAGAATTCATTCTTTGTCTTTGGCATTTGGCATTCTGATTAGTAAGTGTCTTGGAGTTGGTCTATTCAGATTCATTCAGATGGAAGTATGCTGTATTTCTTGGACATGGATATCTATGTCCTTCAATAGGGTTGTGAAATTTTTGACCATTGTTTCCTCAAATATTCCTTATGCCCCTTTTCTCTTCTATTTTCCTTCTGGGAAACCCAGGACTAATATATTTGCACATGTCTTGTCATCATTTAGTTCCCTGTTCATTTTTATTCCATTCTTTTCTTTGTCTGTTTTTTTTTGTATGTTGCTTTCAGTGGCATGACTTCAAGCTCACTGATCTTTTCTTCTGCCTTCACACATCTGCTCTTTTATGCCTCCAGTGTATTTTTAATTTCATTTATTGTGTCTTTCATTTCCATAAGATCTATTTTTTTCTATGTATTCTTTCAAATTCTTCTTTGTGATCACACTGTGTCTTCTTAATATCCTTAATCTCTCTAGCCATCTCATTGAATTTCTTAAGAATATTTTTTCACATCTATGATTAGTTGTCTCAATTCTTTTATGTCATTTGGAGTCTTATGTTGTTGCTTTGGGCCATATATTCCTATTTCTTCGTATGGATTGTAATTGTTTATTGGCATCTTGGCCTCTGGCTTACTAGGTGTATTTATTCTGGGTTCAGGTTCACTCTTTAGTTTAGGGTTTTCTTGCCTTTCTCCCTTTCTGGTTGTGTAGTAGGAGCCAGTATTCTATATGGTATTGTAAGCTCTGGAGGCTGTTGTTGCCCACATTGCTTCAGGAACCAATGAACTCCTCCCACTTTTTTCTTCTGCCTGGGTGCCTGGGTAGTGACAGATCCATGGCTGGATATAGAAATTCAAGCTGTGCAGGTCATGACAGTCTGTAGTTGCCTGGAAAGACTGATGAAGCTTCACATCCCTTTCTCCCCTATCTGGGTGGCAATGGAGCTTCAGGTCTTGGCAGCAAACTAAACTGTATGAGTCAAAACTGACTGCAGTTGCCCTAGTAGAATAACCTAACACTGACCCCCCCACCTCCCCTGCCAGGTGCGAGGATGGACCCTTGGAAGTGCCCAACAATCTAGTCCTTGTGGGCTGAATGAACCTACAATTGTCCCACGAAACTGAGAGAATACAGTCCCTTCTGCCCTTTAATTGTTGGGGATTGAGCCACAGGCACCCAACCAGTCTGTGTGGGCTGAAAGTATCTGTAGTTGCCCAGAGAGGCTGATGGGACACAACTCCCCTCCTAATCTATTGGGGAGGTTGGGGTAGAGACACAGGCACCCAAATGTATAGTCTGTGCAGGCTGACAGTGCCTGCAGTTCTCTGGAGAGGCTGAGGAAATGAAAGCTCCCCTCCTATTCTATTGGTGGACAGGGATGGAAACGGAGTTGTCCAACTATTAAGTTTGTGTGGGCTGAAAGCACCTGCAGTAGCCCAGAGAGGCTGGGAAGACACTGCCTCACACTTGTCCTCTCAGAGGTAAGTTTAGAGCCATGGGGATCCAACAGTCCAGCTCATGCAGGCCAAAAAATAAAAAAATAAAACTGGTAGTTGCCCAGAAAGCCTGAGGAAACGCCACACCTCTCCTATGCTATGGGGGGGTGTTGGAGTCCCAGGTGCTCAGCAAACCAGTCCGGGTAGGCCAAAAGTCCCTGCAGTTGCCAAGAGAGGCTGAGGGAACACAGCTCCCTCCTATCCTACTGGGGACCAGGGATGGAGTACAGGTGTCTGAGTATTCAGTCTGTGCATGCTAAAAGTGTCTGAAGTTGCCCAGAGAGGCTGAAGAAACACCAGGCCCGTGCTATCATATGGGTGGTTGGGGATGGAATTGAAGGCACTCAACAATTCTGCCTGTCCAGGCCAAAAGCACCTGCAGTGGCCCAGAAAGGCCAAGGAAAAACAGCTCCATTCCTATCTTAATGGGTGCAGGGATGGAGCTTCAGGTGTCTGACTAGTCAGTCTGTGCCAGCCAAAAGAATCTACAGGTGCCTGGAGAGGCTGGTGCATGTCCCTCAACTTCCTCCCTGCTGGAGGTGAGGCTGGAGCCTAGGCTAGGACTGCAATCTGATGTGGGTGGAAAGAAGCCAGTCCCTACAATTCCTGTGATTCTCAGTTAGTCCTGCTTCCCCTCATTCTGGAGAATGAGTTAAAATGGTGACTACTGGCCTCTTTCTGACTTGGACAGGTTCAAAGTTCAGCTATTCTTAGGATTATACTTTAGCCAGTCAAATTTACTAATCAATAGCTGGAGTCAGTGCCTGACTCTCATTTCTTCCTTCCTCATTTTTGGGAAATGGAGCTTCCAACTCTAGCCATGGTATAGCTCCCTATGCAGCTTGCTCCCCCAGTGGAGGATGGTCGCTGGCCTCTGCAGTGTGGATTGCTTTAATCATGAATTTTCACTTCAGATGCACAGTCTCCTCCTTCCATTCTTTCAAAGATGTTGCAGGATTTTCTTTTGGTCTCCTGGCTCCCCCAAGCAGGTATTTTAGATAGCTCTGTGTGATTACTAACTACCCTGAAGGATAAGGTGACCCTTGAAACTCCTTACTCTGCCGCCATCTTGCCCCTTCTCCCAGAAACATGCATTTTTTATCTAGATGAAAAGAGTAATGACATCAAATAGCCAATCAAGTCTTCCAAAATTCAAAGGAACTGATTAAGTATTTCTACTATCTATGGGCAATGGACCAAGCAAATTTACTTCTTAATGTAGTTTTATCTACTACTGTCTCCTAAAATTTGGTGTGTCTGGTGTTTGAAGATGTGGGGGTATCTCCTTATCATTCCTATTGTCTCTTCCATGGCTTCCTGCAGTGTTGTTCAAGAAAAACAAAAAAGAGTCTCACATTCAGCACTGAAGAATTTCCTGAAGCACAATGTTAATAAACCTTTTCAGCAGAGAAATACATGTGAAGCACATCTTAAGCACTAGAAATACAATGAGCTTCCTATATATTTAGGAATAACTAACTCATAGTGGAACTCATAGTTGGATGGAAAGGATAAATGGGGAAAAAGAGAGCACAATGCATCATTTGCATCTTAGGTGATTAGCACAATGTAACATTGCCAACATTTAGCTAATTCCCCACCTGCTTTTATGATTCCATGTGTAAAGCTACATTTCACAAACCATGAATCAGAGGGATTAGGACTAACATTTTGAAACAGTTCTTTCGTAACCTGGGTGTAAAGAGACATAAGAAGTTGAGACTTCTGAGAAAGAACAGGGTCTAGCAAAATGCAATCTGATATGGCTTTTTGATCTTAGCCTGACAGATTCAGCTAGCAAGAAATTTTGTGATTCAGGGTGTTTAAAATTTCTTATTTCCTGTTTCAACACAGAACTATAATTTATATTTCTATGGTCTTCTATATCATACCTAAAAGTTATCTTTCCAGGTTAATTAGAAAGTGCTTCTAAACTCTACCTTTTTATCCCATGGAAAACTGAACTGACATTTTTTGAGCCATGAAAAGGGAGAAAGAAAAGAATACTTTGTTGTGTGTTTCAAGAAATTCATTATTTCAGCAATGTGAAGGAAGTCATGGGGGACATGTTTGAGTCTCAATTCCTGCAGGATCTGGAATTTTCTATGTACTACACTATGTTCAACAGCCCCTTGGCATATAAAGGGCTAGCTGTGGCCTAACTCCTTGATCACCTTGAGTTAAGTCCTCTCCTACAGTTTCTCCTTCCTAGAAAGTCTCCTCCACATGATGCTAGTCTCTGAGGTGGGAAACCAGCCTCCAAAGACTTTCATACAAACAATATCCAAGGGGACTGGAACGTTCACCCATAGCTTGTAGTCTTCAATGCATTTTTCTATCTATATGGGTTTAATTCTTCATTCATTCAAAAACATTGATTTCCTGCCATGTATAAGACAGGAATTAAAGAATGAGACACAGGTTTTCCTGCATGGAACTTTCAGGGAGGAAATAAAGTGATATACAGGTAGACTTGTCTCAGAGAGAGAAAGCTTTCTATAATTTGAGTCTCTACAGTTGAACAAGTGAAATAAAAACTGCTTCACAGGCTGCCTCATTTCATTCTCACACCAAGATATGGTTTCAAAACTCAGGCCTGGGATGTGCCCTGAGTTCTATCTCAAATGTATGACCTGTGAGATCCTAGCTATCCTTTCCATGTCATGTTTCCTCTTTTTTATATAACTGAATTTTGCTTTAGTCTGCAATTCACACATGATGTACTTAAGCCCAACACTCGACTTTTCTCACTCTGTTACTCTTTCAATACCCATGTTAATAGAGAATGTTCTCCCCAAAAGCATATGTGGTTTGCTCCTCTGCTGGTAAACATAGGTTCCCAAACTCCCAGGTTTCCAGCACCAGCTCCTGGTTCCTCCCATTTGACTACACCCATGACTGGTCCTATCACCCCTATCCTTAGGCCAGTAATGCTAACGAGTCTCTCTATCATTTGCCAAATCTGAATAAATGTAAGCATGGATCAGGCTGAGTCTGGGTTCCATTACAACAAGTGCTGAGATTGATTAGCAATGTCTGCCATGGGTGTCATGGCAACACCCATTACAAGTGTCTGGAGTGCTGATACTAGGAAAGGGACTGCATGCCACCCATGGGCTCAGAATTGGACAAGTCAGATTGTTCCGTCCGTGCCTTTGGCCTTTCTGTTTCCCAGACTGTAGCTATCTCACTCGCAAGATAGCTGATGGCGTAGCCTAAAAGCCACAGAACTCTGAGCTGCTTCCCTGGATCCTGGTTGGAACAGCTCTGAGCTAAATGGAGCTCCAAAGCACAGCCTACCAGGGTCCCACGGGAGTCGAAATATTTCAAACAATGCTGGCATTAGCTTTTTCTCCTTTGGAGTTAACTTTATCCAAGCAAAGATAGTGGGGTGGTTCTACTCTGAGGGATAAAGGCAACTTGGGATCGGGGTTGGACATTTTTACATGACATTTACACAGAAATAACCTAAACTTCTGGATAAACTTTCAAAAGTTTCTAGTCTAAACTAAAAAAAATTATCTTCCATGTTCTGCTGAAGAATTAAACTGACCAAAAAAAAAAAAAAAGGCTAGCTTTACTCTAATCAAGTTCTAGACTGAAGATATGCAGCATTGAACAGCACTGTTCCAGCAGAAAATACAAGACTGTGTGTGAATGAATGTTTCCAGAAAATGCCAGAGGGACCAAACATAACCTCAACTTTGTCAATGTCATTCCACACCCAGGGCCAGGAGGTGACTTGGTCCAGATGACTTGGGAATGTTGCAATGCTCCATGAGTACATCTAGGTGTTTGTGGAAGTCCTTCACTCTCTGCACATGTTTTGGATACTTTCTTCTGAATCATTCCCATTAGCCACTTCGGCATCTTCTCCAAAGCCACCTGGGTGGGGACCACCTGTATAGGCACATTTCTCCTCATTCTTTTTGCTCATTCCCTTTGCTTCCAGGCATTTTGTCTTGTCTTTGTCCTACTTTTTCTTCTTCTTCTTGGTCACCCTGAGATCTGTGATGCCTTTCAGCTTGTGGGGCTCCTTCAGACCTGCCTGTAGGCAACCACAATGCTGCCCAGCAGGCCTATAAGTAAATTGTCTGCATATTTCTGGTTTTTTGAGAAGAGATACTATTCAACTATGAAACCCTGAAGTTGCACACCTGTAGGCTGATGGATTGAAAGTCTGATAATAAAAATACATAATTATTAAAATATCAAAAGGAAATATATGTGGTTCTAGGAAATATAAACTCCAGATAAAGGAAAACTTATAAATCAAGAATGAAAAAGCAAAAGCAATGCAGGAAAAAATTTGAAATGTTTTACTGCAACAAATTTTAAAGCTTTTAAATGGCAAAGAACACTCTAAACAAAGTCTGAAGACAAGTAAAATACAATACAAAACAAATGATTAATATTAATAGCATAGAATTAACTTAAAAGTTAAAAAAATCTCAAAACTATCTGTAAGTAAAAGGCAAACAACAAATTAAAGATAACTATTATGCCTTCCTTGCACATGGCTCATCTGTCTCTTCTATTCAAACCTACGCTTGGTGCTGAATTTGTAGGTGTACATCCAGAGGCACAAGTCTTTGGGCTGCTCATGTGCCGGCTGGGTCTGGAACCTCAGAGGAGTTGCAACACCTACTCTACAGCTCATTGGCCTCACACATTGGTCTCACTCAATGGACTCACTCATTGGCGGGAAGATGATGATGGACAACAGCCATCCCAGGGAACATAGAGAGTCTGCAGCTCAAGCAGGAATGTTGCATCCATCTTCCCCATGGGATATAGGCCCCCTCTCAATTGGTGGCAGAGTGGAAGTCAACATCCAAGAATCCTCAGGATTCAGGGAAGAGCTAAGGACTAAAGTGGACTTAATGGTATTCTTCTATAGACATATTGTGATTTTAGCAATGGAACAAATTACAACATTTTTGTGGAGCCAGTGGCCACTGGAGACTCTGGGGGCAGGGAGAGGGATAAACAGTTGTAATATGTGGTTTTTTCAGGACTTGAGAATCGTCCTGAGTGATGTTGCAACAACAGATATAGACCATTTTATATCCTCACATAACATGCAGAACTGTGTGGGACAGAGTGTAGACTACAATGTGAACTATGGTCCATGCTTAATGGCAAAGCCCAAGGATGCATTTATCAATTGCAATGAATGTGCCACACTAATGAAAGATTTTCATGTGGGAGGGTGTGGGAGGTGTGGGGAGTGGGGCATATCAGAATCCCTATATCTTTTGCGTAACATTTATGTAATCTAAATATCTTTTAAAATATATATATAAATGTACATAAAAAAGATATATCAATAGGGCCACCTATAACAACAATGTAGAAATATATAATAAAGTTGAAGTATGTATTAAAATTTGACACACAGACTTTATCATCCAAATATGAGAGTCTTTGTATACCACAAAGAAAAATCCACAAAGTTACAAGAAGTTATGCATTAAACTGAGGTTTATTCTGTGCAGAATTGATAAAATATTTGTTTGTAAATCTTTGGAAATGAATAGAAATTGTGAAAGCACATCATAGTGTTTGTGACCAGCAGATCTACTATAGGGGTATGACAGTGGTTGAAAGGAAAAATCTAAGGTCATGTATATTACTAGAAGGAAAGCTAAAAAAAAAATGTAACAAGGGACTGTATAACACAGGGAAACTTCATGTGACATATGAATATGGGTAATATTGCATATGTGACTGTTTTACAAAATATAATTTCAAATAAACTAGAGAGATGGAAAGAGAATAACACTTATGTACATCAGGGGAAGCACAGAGATATTGAGAGATGTTGAGGTTTTTGTGTTTGTCTGTTATTATTATTATTGTAGTAATGAAAATGTCCCAATAATGATTGAAGTGATGAATGCCTAACTATGTGATTATACCAAAAAACACTCATTGTACATTTTGGATGGATGGATGCTTTATTAATATGTATCAATAAAATTGATTTTTTGAAAAAATTAAATAAGAAAGCATATTAAAGCATTATTTCCAACATGAAAAGATTACAAAACACACAAACATTCATCAAGATAAAATATTTATTTACGTACTATAAAATACTATGTATCAATTAAATAGTGTCAAATACATCTATCTATACTTGGAAATTCAAAGAGCTCTAAAACACATTTTTGGGTGCAAGAGAAAGCTCAGGGAAGTGGATGTGTGGTTCAGGTGGTTGGGCTCCCATTTACCATATGGGAGCCTCGGGTTCAATTCCCAGGGTCTCCTGGTGAAGGCAAGCTGGCCCACTGTAGTGCTGTGAGCTGATGGCCCTCGTGGCACGGTGAGCTGATGGCCTGCACTGCACAGTGAACTGGTGCAGCAAGATGAGGCAACAAAGGGAGACAAGCAGGCACAGAAAAACTCACAGCAAATGGACACCATGAACATAAGCAGCAAGAAAGGGATAAATAAATAAATTTTTAAAAACATGAAAAAAAAGAAAAATGCACTATTGTATGATTCAATTTATGCTAAAAGACAAAAACATTAATAATACAAAATTATACATTAATGGGCTCATATATATGTATCTCTGGGGAAGAAACTGAAATTGGGTGTTTAAGTTTCATCTGTAAAATTTACTTTTGACATATAGAATGTATTCATGTTCATGTATTACTTGTTAATTTAAAAACAATTACAATTATTTTGGATTAATAAAAGGAATATTCACTGTATTGATAATAGAACAAACCTCTGCTGAAATGACATAGATTAGGGTATTTTGAAAATAGAAGTGAGGCAGGTATAGCTCAGTGGTTGAATGCTTGTTTCACTATTATAAGTTCCTGGGTTCAATCTCTGGTACCTCCATAAAATTAGCGGTGAGTCCCTAGTAATTTTATTTTTAGAGGAAATGTATTCATTTTAAAAATAATTTAAAAAAATTAAGAATCCTTTTGGGTTAGGCTGAGCTATTCTCTACCTATGTTACCAAGGAAAAGTTATTTACAGGCCTTAAGATGCCATTTTCTCATCTCTAAATGGTACAAAATAGTATTGGCTCACAGGGTCATTTGGAAGAGAACAAAATTCATTTGTTCATTTAGCTAATGACTATGATGGCCTATTATGATGGGTCCTTCTCTGTGGTGCATGCTTTCCACCATGCTAGACACAACTAGGAGGCAAAACAGACAGGCTACTCCCCTCAGAGATCTTAAAATATGGTAAAAGAGCCAGACTTGACACAAATAATCCCACCAATAATAAGCAGTAGCAATTGATGGCTTTTACTTTTCTGACTGCAGAAAGGTACATGTTCAGAGAACACTGAAGACTACACTAGGAAACCACTGTTGGCTGGTGCCTTTCCTTTCAGCCAACTTTCCCTTCTCTGTTTATACAGATAGTACAGAAGTAGTACTTTGGTTACAATATACACTTGCTGAGACTCTACCAGTAAGACAGGACACTCAGGTTACCCCTAACCCTCAACCCTAACACCTGAGTTGGATTCAACAGACCATATAATATCTACCTTCTATTAAATACATGATGTGTGCCTGGGACTAGTCACTCCCCATTCATGATAAATAGACTGTGGGCTGCAGATGCAGTCTGTCAGAGTTAGCAGTTTAAGGAAACATCCCGTGTACCTGGGGGGCTTGGGATACTTGGGTGCCCAGGACTCAGAGCCTACAACCTCACAGATTTTTCCTTGGGCAGAGGTCTGTAAAGATTTCCTTAAAAAACCATATAGTGAATATTTTGGGCTTGATGGGCCATTCAATCTCTGTCAAAACTACTTAACTTTGCCACTGTAATGTGAAAACATTAGTCAATATATAAATGAATAAGCATGGCTGTGTTACAACAAAACTTTATTTGTGAATGTTGAATTTGAATTTCATGTAATCCTACATGTGTCACAAAATATTATTTTTTTGGATTTTCATGCATTAAGAAATTTAAAAATTGTCCTTAGATGGTGGGCTATACAAAACCAGGTGAATGGGCTGGATTTAATCTGTGTGTTGTAGTTTGCTGACTTCAATCTTTCGGTGTCAAATATTGGGTAAACAATTACTCTGTGCAAGACATAAAACCAGGTGGAGGGGAATGACAATGGACATGGAAGACAATGATTCCCATGTTTAGGAAGCTTAGGGACTTATAAGATGAAAAACCAGGAGAAAAAAAAGTATGGTGGATACTGTGGACTAAAGGGCACACAACACTTCTGGGGACACAGGAAAAGCAAAATCAGCCCAGGAAAAGGGTGTCAGAGAGAGCTCTAGGATGACTGATAGCAACATCCTTGGATGGTTATGGTTTGGGAGGCAGACAGAGCAGGGTATCTCAGCATTTGCTATCAAAAGCAAATTTCTTCTCCTTTGAAAATCTATTGTTCTTATTTATAATGGGAATAAGATTACAATTTTTTTTCTGTAGTTGTCTTTGTGTATTAAGTGATAAAATAGTGGTACATAGTAAGAAACTTAAAGACCAACAAGAGTTAATCAGGGCAAGTGGAGAAGAGTTCATCTAATCTGGTGACATAATTCTAGAGAAATTAGCTGAATTTTGAAAATCAAGAGTTTTCAGAACAATTTTAAAGGGATATTCACATTATCTGTAAGGCAGTTGTATACAGAAGAGTTTGGAGCAGTCTGACCCACATAAGGAGTATATTTGCTGAGGAGCTAGCTAGAGCAGGTCAGTACTAGCCACACACATAGCTCTGGGATGTGGGTCAAGGCCCTGAAGTGGGGTCCTACTTCCCATACTAGATTTCTCCAAGACCGTGCCCAGTACAGAGATCTGAAAGTCACTGTACAGATGGGGAAATGGAACCTAGAGGACCTAGACTCCGGGTGGGGAACAAAGAATCTGGAAACTGGAAGTATTATTCAGAAACTCCAGGAAACCAGAAACTAAGAAGCTCAGGAAGACAAGACCCCTGTGTCAAGGTATCAGAAGTTTGAATGTTAGGGACCAGAAAGGTATAAGCATCAGAATCTGTAGACTTGGGGTCTTAGAGCTCCAGAAATGATATTTTGGTACCCAGATGTTAGACGTTTGGACTGTAGCAACCTGAGACTCCAAGAGTAAGAGCTGGGGATTTGGAAGTTCCCTGAGGAGAAAGGAGTGGCTTAGGAACTTAATTTTTCTCCTTTAATAGTCAAAAGTATCTTCATGAGGAAATTAGTGTTGTTATTCACTTTAAAAATAAGGAGGATCGATTTTAAAAGGTGAAGACAAGGGAAGAGGGGGAATCAGAAAAGGAGCAGAGAAATGGAGTGAATGGTGAGGACCACTGGAAGCTGTGAGGTCTTGGCTAGATGGGTCAGTCTTTGGTTTGAGCACTCTTGGTGGGAGTTTGAAAGACTGATGATTGGATAGAGGTGAGGACAAGGAAGACTTGGGTGAGAAATTTTGTGAGTGAAAATAGGAATGTTGGGGAGATCGTGAGACCTGACAGATATTGGGTTGATTTGTATGAGGGTGGTATGGTGGGGCGGCTGGTCACCAAGCACTGTGAAGGTCCTGGGGCTGGGGAGAATGTGGGGATAACAGAAAGTTGGAAAGAAATTGGCTTCAGGGGTAACTGGAGTCACAAAGGTGAGTAGGGGTGTACTGAGGAGACAAGGAGTGACAGGAGAACCTGGGAGACAAGTGCAAATGTGGAGTGTGGTCTTGGAGGGCTTATGGGGATTCAGGGTGGGGATTCAGGACAGCAAACTGAATAGGGGTGAAGTGATGCAGTGTCTGGGGGAACTGGAGGGGAGTGAGAAATGGGGAGGTCCCATTCCAGACCTGTCTCTCACTCACAAGCACACATACACAGGTGATCTTTCCACAGGCATCCACTGTTCATAACTTGATATGGATCCTACCAGTAATTACTTTTCTCTCTCTGTCAGTCTCTCTCTCTTATACAAATGGATTCATACTATGTGTATGATTATGGAATTCATTTCCACATGGAAATCATTGTGTATCTTTATGTATCTCCTTCCAGCTGTTATACAGCTGTAGGTTAGTCCTTAGTATGGCTTTAACTATGATTTGTTTAAAAATTTCCTATTAATGGGCATTTAGGTTGCTTCCTACAAGTGAAAGAGACACAGATAGGAGAGGGCCATGCAATGATAGAGACTGGAGTCACACATCTTGAAGACATGAAATATCAAATTTGCAGGTCAACACCAGAAACTAGGAAGAGGCAAGAAAGGATTCCTTCTTAGATACACTGGAGAGAGCATGACTTTTCTGACACCTTGATTTCTGTTTTTTCCTAAAATAAACCCCTTAATATTTACACACACACACACACACAGTCAGTATCCTTGGAGAGCACTGAATAATACAGAATTTGGTACTGAGACTGTTTCTTGAGAAACAAAATATTAATGATAGGATTTCTGCATTTGTTTTGAGGATTTAGTAACTGGTTCTCTAATCTGATTTGATTAGAATCCACTAATAACTATATTTCTAGTTATCATGATGGTGATGGATGTAGGATGACTGAATACAAGAAAGTAACTTGGTTCTCTCCTGTTTCTAGGGTACAAAGGAAATAATTGTATGTAAATTAGAATGTAATGAGATGCAACCCTCTCTTTTGCCAAATTCCACTCTTGGTGGTCAAGACTATCCTGTTGAAGCAAGGAAGTATGAAAACCAGCTTCAACTGGTTGGCTAGACCTGTACAGGAGAAGCCCCTTGCTGTCCTCACTTGAACTTACTTAATTAACAGTAAATTTCCCACTCAGGGATGGAGTTATCTGCCCCTTTTTTGATCATGCAATGTATGTGCAAACATGATGTCTGGGACATACTAATCATAAAGTTACATAACTAGCTAGGTATGATCATCCATATGCATAAAAGCTAAGGCATAATCAAAGCAAATGCTAAGTATTAACTTAGGTATTTAAGCAAGAGTAAAACTGCAGCATGGGGAGCTGGGTACGAGTCACTTTGGACAGACCTGGACTTACTACCTCTGCAGACAATAAATGTGAGTTTACCTAACTCTTGTGTTGAAGTTTTCTTCATGCCATCTCTGGTTATCTATAAAGGCCCTGCCTTGAGGCTTAACAATGGGCAACTCTGCCAGGACTAAAAGAAATAAAAATAGTAACCAGAGAACACTTCCAAGTTGAAATGTTGAGCAGTTTGTCTGCACCAGGTCATGCTTGATTCCAGTGGCTGCTTGGGATTTTCCCAAGGACTCAGATTACCTGGGGCAGAGCACCTTTCCAGCCACCAAAGGAACCAAAGCTCACAAGGTTAGGATTGAGGACCAGGTTATCGCTTTCTCCTGGTGGGTGAGTTCCTTCCATTATTCATTACTTCTTTTTTCTTCCAGCTGACCATGTATTAGCATTTTGTTTTCCTTTGCTAAAGTAGAAAGGTTTGGTTACAGTGGGAGAGGTTTTGGTAGGTTTGAGTTCCATTCCCTCACTCCCTTAAAGGGGAAACCCACTGGTTGGCTTTTCGCTAACTGCAAGTTAACATTTGGTTTACCTTCACTAAGTTAGCAAAGGTTTGGTGCTAGTGGGAGAGGTTTCATGAGTCTGAATTCCACTCCCATGCTCTCTTAAACGGGAAGCCTGTTGCTTTTTACGCCTTCATTTTGGCTGTCCTCTTTCTCTCTCTTTCTGCCACCATGAATGAGGTGTCTGAACACAAGTGCTCACCAATAGGATGCATCCTGAAAAATTGGTCTAAATTTGGAGGATCTGAGTTACAGAAAAGTAAATTAATTATTTTTCATAGTGGAGCTTGGCCTAGATATAGATTATATGACAGAGAAATTTGGTCAGAGAATGGGTCTTTGAATTTTAATACTATATTGCAAATGTACTTCTTTTATAAACAGCAAGAGAAATGTGCAGAAGTCCCTTATGTTCAAGCCTTCTTTGAGTTGTGGAAAGTTAAGAAAACTATAAAATGTTGTGGGTTTATGTTGTGTGGGTCCCCTTCAGCCCCAGTTACAGAAAGTGCTGAGGCCCTGGGATCCCCTGACTTAGAATGCATTGATGAACTCCTAGATTTAAGTATCCCACTACCTCATTATTACAAACTGCCTCTGCCTTCTCCCCCACCAGGGGCTACTGCTAAAATCCATACTTCCCTTAGAGGTATTAGGCCCCCATTCCCTCCCACAAAGGCCTTTCTTCCAATCTCACTCCCATACTCAGATTGGAGTTGTTTTGGCCAGGGTAGGCCTCCCCAACTCAAAGGAGACTGTAGGCAGTTGCCACTATGGAAAGTTCCAAATGGAATTGATGATCAAGGACAACCCCAAGGCTTTCTTTCTATCCACATCCTTTCACTACCTCTGATTTGTTTAATTGGAAGAATAACACTCAAGCTTATGGTGCAGATCCCAAGACAGTAAAATCCATGTTTGTTTCTACTTTGGCTGCACACATCCCAAACTGGGCTGATTTATAAACCCTTAAAAATTTCCTCCTCACCCCTGAGGAAAGGCATATGGTCCTCAAGAAAGTGTAACAAGAAGCTGAGACATTGTGGCAGGCAGAACTTCAAATCCTTATTTAAGGCCCCCAAAATGAGGCAGTCCCTGAAACTGTTCCTCATTGGAATCCAAACGACCAAGGCCATATGAACCACCTTGACCATTAAAAGATTTGCATTCTTGCTGGGTTGTGGAAGGGTGCTCCAAGCAAAAGTCAATCACTAAATTACAGGAGATCCCACAAAAACTGCTGGAAAACCCCTCTGCGTTTCTTGAGCATATCTTTAATGCTTTTTGCAGATATATAGACATAGACCGAGAAACTGAAAATGCATGTTTGGAAAATTTAACCATTATTAGTCAAAGTGCCCCTGATATTTGACAGGAATTGTAGAAGTTAGATGGAGGTCTTGGTATGTCTATCTCACAATTAGTGGAAATCACTTTTAAAGTGTACACAAATAGGGACCAAGCCATGGAGGAAAAACAACAGAAGTAGATGAAACAGAAAGCGGTACTATTAGGAGTGACAATAGTGCAGGGGAGGCCAAGGTGTATGGGCAATCATGAGCATGCAAAGCCAGGATGGCAGAAGAGTTCTGAGTGCCAAACCTTAGGACCACAAAAGTGCACCTATTGCAAAGGTAAAGGATACTGGGAAAATAAGTGACCCAAGCTAAAAGCAGGAAAACCCCAAGTGATAGTAACTGGGGAAACCCAAAGTAACTTTGAATGGTAGAGCCCAGAGCTCAGGGACTGGAACCTCCCATGCAGTATCCCCATCTTGGAAAAAGAGCCCTGGGCAATTGCAACAGTGGTAGAGAAACAAGTCAGGTTTCTCATGGATAGAGGAGCTATTTACTCAGTAGTTAATGAACAACGAGGCTACCTTAATAAAAAGAAAACCTCTGCTTCTGGGGCTATCAGAAAAATTTCACAACTGTTCTTTTTAACCCCTTTAAGCTGCCACATTGGGAAAGATGAGGTTCATCACCAATTCCTCTACATGCTTGAATGTCCAATTCACTGTTTAGGAAGGGATCTTCCAGCTAAACTTCAAGTAGAAATCACTTTTAAAAAAGAATATCTAAATATGAGAGTTCCAAGCAAGAGGAGAGCATGAAGAATAATAACAACTACCCCCTTCAAATAGACTCTCAGATAAATGCAGTGGTTTGAGCAATTGGATGCCCTGGCCACACTGTGTGTGTAAATCTGGTAAAAATACAGTTAAAACCTCATGCCAAGCCAACTCACATCAAGCAGTACTGGCTTCCTTTTAAAGCAAAAATGGGGTTAGATCTGATAATTCAATGGCTATTGTCCATAGGACTGATCTGAACTTGCAGATCACTGTATAACACTCCAGTTCTGCCTGTTTTAAAGCCTGGTACAAGTGGAGTATTGATTTGTCCAAGATTTAAGGGCTATAAATAAAATAGTTGAAGATATCCACCCAGTTGTGCCAAACCCATACACCTTGCTTAATACTCTCAATGCAGAAAATGAATGGTTTTCAGTATTAGTTTTAAAAGATGGCTTCTTTTGCATTCCTCTGGATAGATCCTCTCAACAAATTTTTGCCTTTGAGTGGGAAGAAAAAACTGCATGAAAGAAGCAACAATGTACTTGGACTGTGCCGCCCCAAAGGTTAAAAAATTCCCCAACTATTTTTGGTGAACAATTAGCCCAAGACTTGAGAGAGGCAGTTAGGTTAAATGGGCAATATTTTCAGCATGTAGATGGATTAATAATTGCAAGCCCAACCCAAGAGGAATGTGTTAAAGATACAATTGAAATATTAAATAGCTTAGCAACCTTAAAGTACAAAGTCTCAAAGAAAAAAGCACAGATGTCCAGAAATCTGTCTGCTGTCTCAGGTTTGAACTAAAAAAAGAAACAAGGACCCTGACAACTGCTAGAATAAAATATATTTAGAAATGGAAAGCCCAAAGAGCCTTCATCAACTGTGGGGATTTTTAGGCATAGCCAGGTTCTGCAAAATTTGGATTCCAAATTTTGGGCTAATAAGTAACCCCTACACACAGCTTTGGTTGTTGGGGATGCAGAACCCCTCCAGTGGATCTCTGAATGTGAGCAAGCTTTTAGCCATCTATAGAGGGCGCTAATGAGTGCCCCTGCCCTGGGATTAACAGATCTCAGAAAGCCTTTTGAGTTATCAGTCCATGGAAGACAAGCCTTAGTCCTTGGAATATTAACCCAGAAATTGGGAAGTAAGCAGTGTCCAGTAGTGTACTACTCTAAAGTGTTAGACAATATTGCATAAGTGTGGATGGCATGTTTAAGAGCTGTTGCTGCAACCTCTGTCTTACTACAGGAAGCTGAGAAATTTACATTTGGACAGCCCCTCACTATTCACACCCCCTATTAAGAACTCACATTGTTTGAGGGAAAAGAAAATATTTTTCTAACCCAAAGGAGACCTGGAAAATATCAAGCAGCACTCCTAGACAAACCAAGAGTTAAATTAAAATTTCTGCAACCTTAAATCCAACTCTTCTACTTCCATTAAGTACTGAAGAAGTACCTATTCATGATTGTATAGAAATGCTAGAGGGAGTCTATTCTTCCAGGAAGGAATTGTGGGATAATCCCCTACTAAATCCAGATTTGGAAATCTTCACTGAGGGAAGTAGCTTCATTGAAGGGGGTGTTTGTAAAGCTGGATATGCTCTTGTAACTTCAGGGGAAGTACTAAAAGCTGCACCACTTCCCCAGGGAGCTCTGTACCCAAAAACTGAGCTTTTTGCTCTTCTTAGAGCCCTACAAAGAAGAGATGGAAAAATAGTGAACATTTACACTGACTCAAAATATGGTTTTCTTATCTTGCATGCACATGGGACCATTTCGAAGGAGAGAGTTTGTCATCTGGGCAGGAACACATTAAACATGCTACACAAATCACTGAACTGTTGGTGTTCAGGAACTGGGTCGGTGAAAACGGTGCCGTGGATAAGAAAGAAAGAGACAAAGAGAAGAAAAAACTGGGATCAGGGGACCCTCCGTCCGATATGGAGAGAAGAGCCCAGCCACCTCACAAAGTGTGGCTTTTATTTCAGCTTTAGAACAAAGAAAATACATGTGAGCATGTGCAAGGGTAATAGATACTTGACAGTTACATCTTACTGAAATCAACAAGTCTTAAAGGTCAATGGCTCAGTTCTTCCTTACATTTCTGCAATTCACAGTCATTGTCTCAAGATGTATCCCCACACATCTCCTATTAGCATGAGACTGGAGATCTTGTTTATTACATTCCAAGCTGACCTGCTTTCTGTCAGAAGTCATGGCCTTTCATTGAACTCCATCATTTCCCCCTTTTTTATTAGTTAATTTTTTTCAGTGTAGCTCATAGGAACCAATATATAAGCTGATACAAGGTGACCTCCTGTCACACTTGTCTTCTTCCATAGGCTCTTGTGACTGTGCCTGTCTTAGGTTTTCCTCCTCTGAGAATCTTACCCATCATTGACTACCAGTCAAACTTTTCAG
The DNA here is from genome assembly GCA_029593785.1 of Cabassous unicinctus. NCBI lineage: Eukaryota > Metazoa > Chordata > Mammalia > Cingulata > Chlamyphoridae > Cabassous > Cabassous unicinctus. The sequence goes on along the minus strand of JAQZBX010022029.1, from coordinate 2,387 downwards.
CTCTTACATGGAAGGCAATTTCATTAATATTTATACTTCTTCAGGTTCCTTAAGTGAATATTTTTGTGCAGATAATTAGTATTAAGATCAAGGGGTTATTAGTAGAATCTTTCTACTAAATAATGCAAAATTAGTTTTTCTTGGCCAAGTTTCTTAACATAAATGCATTTATCTGATCTAATTCTTCATTTTTTCTATGAATATATGTAGACATGCTCAATGCCTTCTTTTGCAATTCTAAAAGATTTAAAGAAACATTATGCTTATTTCCAATCAAATGATTTTTCACTTCCTCCCAATCATGTTCACTATTATTATAAGCCAAAGGGGTAACACAAAAAGAACTTTCATTCCAATCACATTTAAGAGCTCCTAACAAGTTTAAAATTATAAATTTGATTACCCAATTGTATAATAGTTGTTTCAAGAGCATTCACACAATTATTCAGTTCCATATCAATGTGAGACTGGCTATGCCACATCTCACTTGCATTTTTATGCCAGTCCTTAACATATTGTTGATTCTGGACTCCTTGATGCAGGGCTGTGCCAGTGACAGCTGCAGCGGTTGTGATGCCAATCAGTCCCAAAATTTCTGATATTAAAAGTCCAATCAGTCTTTTAATTCTTTTTAAATAATAATCGAGGAAATGCCACAGCAACTGGGATTCTAGAGACTACTGGCAATGTCTGGTCATCCGAACTGGTAACCATAGTCCTTTCCTTTTCTTCTTTAAGCTATAAAAAGAGTTGGATTTTCCTGCAAATATGAATTCTTGAGACATGTAAATAAAGAGCAATTGGAGCAACTAATGTTCCTTTCACCAAAAGTTACTTTTCCAATGATAAAACTATAGGATCTCATACACATACTGTAAGAAATTGAGTTGATTTTCTTTTTAAATTAGTAACATTATTTTTACTGCCTTATCATTCAAAAATTGGACCAGTTCCCAAAAATAATTTCCACAAATAACTTTGAGTTTTGTTAAGTTTAGTGTCCCATGGTTATCAGATGTATCTTCCTTGATTTTTCCAATTTATTGAGCTGTTAGTAAATGCTGTATTACCAAAATTCCAAAAATAAGGATTACTGTCATTAGTAATTATGGTTGGATTATTAATGTACCAAGATATGATTGTGTTTTTAATATGTTTCAGTATCCCTATAAGGGCGCGATCTTTACAATTCCATAGGAATCATTAAACAACACAACCTCTGTAAGCCCATGACATATATGCCATTTGTCATTAAGTAGTCTGTTTTGAGAGGGATATGTAAGATTTACCATATTTTCTGATTTATATGGTAAAGAATGGAAAATGAGAACATAAATTCGAGTTTGATTCTCAAACCTACACTGCGATTTTTAGGTTACATGCATACAGAACCATATCCAATACAAAGACGGTGGTCTATAAAAGGTAAAGTTAATTTTCTATAAATTTTCCTTCTTCTTTTGGCTTTATGGGTAGTCGTACATCTATAGGTCCTGGAAAATGGTGAGATTGATTAATATAAATTTGGTAAGACTCATTGTTTCAAGTTAGCAGCTCTAGAAGAGGTGGGTTGGTTCTGTATGCCCAATAAGTGTAATTATGATGTGGTATCTTACCTTGACCTAATACTTTACCTATAATTAACCCAATGTAAAACCACTATGTCCATAGTTTAAGTCTTGGCAGCATCTTCAACTCTAGGCTTGATTCTTCTGGAGGGGATCCACTGGTTTTCTCCTGTTTCTGTAATAAGAGCAAAACCTCGGCCCCAAAATTTTACCTCTCTTTTTTCCCATTTATTGGTTGTTTCATTATTCCAATATATTGGTTGTCCACATTTTTCATTTTCATTCTTTTTATTAACCTCCCAATGTCTTTCTGCTGCTGTGGTATTAGAAATTTGTTGTCTATTAAGAAAATTTAAGGTAAGCAATGCTTTACATAACAAAGTTATGGAATGACAGTTAAATAGAGCAGTTTTATATATATATATATTTACTAATATTTAACTTTTAGTTGGGAAGTGTTGAATTAGCAACTAACACTAGAGTTTTGGTTGACTATGTTTAGGTTTAATGAATTTGATACTATAGATGCCAACTTGTGAGTATTTTGCTAATTCCTGAGGAAGGGGCCAGCTTCCCCAGGAAGGAACTCAACACTCCTTGGGCAGTATATTTTAAGGTTTATGCATCAGTCCCTGGGAGAGTGGCCAGCTCCTCCAGGGAGGAATACAACACCTTTTGAAACGTAATTTTATCTTTTTTAATTTGTTACAAAGCATCCTTGATGTGCTTACTATTTCAGTTTCCATTTTTTAAATTATATAGGAAGGGGCCAGCTTCCCCAGGAAGGAACACAACACTCCTTGGGCAGTATATTTTAAG